>JAAGNO010015553.1:131328-145131 GCA_033439905.1 Ceryle rudis
GGCAGCCTGGTCCAGTGCCCGACTGCTCCTGCTGGGACAGTTTTTCCCTAATGTCCAGTCTGAAGCTCCCTGTTGCAGCTTGAGTTTTCTCCTCATCTGGTCATTCTCTCTGATGAAGCCAACACAGATGAATGAGGAGTTGACCAAAATGAAATCACTGTACTTCTTGGTGCCCACTCCCAATAACTGCCCGTCCCTGATGAGTTGCCTTCATTGCTGATTTCCAGTTGAGTTGCTGCGAAAGCAGAGAGGGGAAACGTATTGAGAACAGTAGCTGGATGTGACTGCCAACCCCATGTGCTCTGCAAATCTCTGCTGAGACGTAGTGCTGGGCCCATGAGCTCCGCAGTCAGCCAGCCTGCGCAGCAGGATGTTGCCTGTCCCTTTGAAAACCCATCCATACATGGATTTGAGCTGTTCCTCTGGGCTAGCATGAGCTACTTAGCACAAAAATGGGGAGGAAGGGGTTTGAGATTTGTTAAAAGCCATAGATTTTGTAGCTGCCTTTCTGTCCGGGGAGCGCATCCAGCTCAAGGCAACTCATGGCAGGATTAGATTTGTGGCCCTCTTTCAAAAAGCTGGGCTTTTTGAAAGCCTGATCTTCTAATACAGGGCAGAAGAAAGATCCCTCTGGAAGGCTCTGTGCCCTAAATATAACTTATTTGTCTCTCTTCAGTTTGTGAGATGGGCTCCTGGCTGATTGACAGGCCAAGACTATGAAGTCAGCTTGGGAGAGCCATAAATAGAATAATTCAGCTTCTCCGAGTCCCCAGCAGGTATAGTCATCGGGTACATGAGTGTCTCCAGGCATCAAAATTGACAGATTTCATTAACTTTCTTCAACCTGAGAATCCAGCTGTAATAGACAGTGTGGAGAAATCAGAGGAACTGCAGGTTCTCAGCAAGACTGTGTTATCAGACAGTCCTGATTACACAGAGCCGGTAGGCAAGGCACTGGCTTAGCAGTCACTGTTCTCCCTGGTACTGCTCTTAATGACTAATCTCCACAGCATCCTTTCTCACCTCTCTGAGCCTTGCAGTTTAACATCACAGCCAGCCTCTAGAAGTGAATTCCACAATGCAGTACAAACAGTCATCCTTTCCAGCAACAGCTTTGCATCCAGCTCTTGTTTTTTATCGCTGGCCTGGCAAAATATGGAGTTAATCCTAAAGCCTTTGCTCTTGGAATCGTACTGCTAGCTCTTAGATGTCATTACAAAAGAAAAGTTGCAGATTCAGTGCATGAAAACCCTTAGCAGACTTTCTGGAAAGGAGAAAAGAAAGAGGACCTCTTCTGCTAAAGGATTGGCTTTAGTACCTCATGTGTCCAGAGCTCCTCTCACAAGGCTTGCCTTGTGATTTTTAAACAATGAGAGATTCTTCCCCTGGCTCTTCACCCAGCCAGCCTGTCTTCCAGTGTTCTGTGGTTTGAAGATCTGCTTCAGGGTTATGGGCAAACAAGAATCTGTTGGTTTTAAAGTGCTGCTTTCCTTCCAGCTGCTCAGCACTGGCTGAGCTGAGCACTACCGACAGGCAGCTGCAGGGAGGAGTGAGCTGGAGGCAGTAACAGGTCATTTGGAAAAGGGAAGGAGGGAGAATTTGCACAGGTCTCCCATGCAGCTGCAAAAGAATTGTGTGATAGGGTAATTCTGCTTACATTTGTCCTCCGAGATGGTTATCTCCTTGCACTAGGTGATAAAAGATCACATTCAAGGCACTTGGAAGTCAGTAGGAGTGTTTGATAGACTCGGTGAAGTGGTGTGTTGGAAGGGAGCCTCTGATCTTGCTTTCGTGCAGAGAGTCAGATGGGGTACACTCTGACCAGGTCGTCTGGAGGGTGATCACATCTAAGGTGTTGCCTGTTCTCCTGTGGCTTCTGAGGAACATGCAGGGTGAAAGCAGTAGGTAAAACCTGGCAGACAAATGCATCCTAACACGCTGCCCAACAGCCTGGAAGGAGGAGGCTAAAAGAGAGGTTGGTCTCCACCACTAAGAAGGAATTACCCTGTCTTTCTCCTTGTTTTCTCTCTCTAGAGGAAAGCAACACAAAAGACCTCAGTGCTTTTCCAGGGAACACAACTCTTCAGATGGCCATAGAACCTCTATATACCTGTAAGGAGCAGCTGTAAGATAGTATAGCAGAATTCTAAAGTTTTGTAGCATCCAAAAATGATGCTTGTTTATTCTTGAGTGCCATCTACTGACAATTTCTTTCTTAATGATTTACTTGCATTGACATTGCTTATTTTACATGTCCTGTGTAACATCTGCTAGCTTGGATGGAGGGGTCTGCCATTCTGGAGCTGGCGGATTAGGAGTTAACATTTTATTGGTACAGCTTGTAATGTTCCTCATTCCTGGAGCACCTCATTCCCCTCTGCAGGTCAGGATGCTCTGCACATGATGTTTTTCAGTTCCCTTTTTCCTGCCACCCATCGCCAGGCTCCCCCCCATCTGCCCTTCCTTCCATGCCTGCTTCTTCCACCTAGAGGGCAATTTCTGGTGTCCCTAAGCTCACTTAGACTAGACTTCCAAGTCTGGGTGTGCCACCTCCTCGCGCAGGAGAAGGCCTCCATGAGTTTGTTACAGTATTGCTGAGATCTTATTTCCCCGACTCCTTTCTGTTCTTTCTCTTCTTTCAAGAGCTATTTCAGCAACTTCGGTGCAGTAACCTTGAAAATATTTAATGATCACTGACTGCACTATATTACCTGTTCTAGAAGTATTTTATTTTAGTTATGTGATACTTGAATTAGCCTTACTACAGTTTTTCATTTTCTGTCTGTAAGATTTCCTCCCCCAACAGTCCGATACATTTTGCAAAGATAAAAATAAATTAAAGGTGAAAAGTTATTGCCAAGGACAAGACCTTGTGAAGTTTAGCCTACAGGGTATTGAAACCATTGAAAACATAATCTTTAGAGATAAAGAAAACACCAGGTGCCTAACTCATAAGCCACTGAGAAAATGGGACACGAGGCTTCCTTCTTACACACTTAGGTTTGGCTTGGTTTCACCTTTGACAGCTAGCCAAAGGAAATAAAGTCACCTAGGGCATCGCACCAGTTTGACTGAGGCTTCTTTGACCACATCTTAGATTATACAGTGTGATGGCCAGTAACACCCAGGCACTCAGCTGCCACTCAATTTCAGGCAGCAAATACCAAGCTGTAGAAGTGTAGACATTCGTCTGCAACATATTTATATTGTGGAACGCCTTCCCAGAGGATTTTGCTGAGGTCAAAACTGCAAGTAGGTTTAAAAGGATTAGACAGATTCATGGTGGGCAGGTGTGATGTTCGCTATTAAGCATGACAGCCTGGATCTAACATCTGTTACAGAAAGCCCCTCTAGAGCTGATGGCTGGACGGCTGCAACGGGGAAACTGCTGGTCTGTGCTGACCCTGGTCGGTGCTGCCAGTCCCTGCCAAAGGCAGTGGCTACAGTGACCAGAGGCTGATTCAAATCAGTGGTCTTCAGTCTGGAGAAAGCCCTTGAATTCCCACGGAAATGGCATTTTGTCTTAAATGATTATTCTGCACTAAGAGTTCCTGGATTCCCAAATCTCCGGTGAGAAAACTGAGACACCCCCCTGAGCTCAGTGCCGCAGAAGGCGCAGGGTTGGGCTCTGCCGGGGTTTTTTCAGTAGAGACAGGTTTGCTGAAGTGAGGGCTGAGGAGAATGTCAGTATTTGTTCCTGGACTTCTAAGTCTGTAGTCTGCCTTTCATATAAACACAGAGCCAAATTAATGTTGGAGTGACTTCGAAACTACTTAGCAGTAATATGTTATGTGTCACTTGCATCCCATTTCTTTTATTTTAATGATTAACAGCCTTCTGTGCTGCAATTCATAATTCAGTCTTTTTCTTCCTTTCTTGAATCAGGCAGCAAAACCTGATCAGTGACAGAGATGATGCTTGTGAAATTGCTACACAGGGGTTCCTCTCACTGAAGGGCTGACAGGATACTGGCTGAGGAGAAAGCTTAATTGCATGGGTGATCAAAGGAGAATGTATGAAGACAGGGAGACTGTAAGGGGGTGTGCGTAGGAGTGTGTTTTAGCAAGAGACTATAGGGGAACATGTGAGTCTGGCACACACGGAATGACAGAAATGAATGCATGCAAAATAACATGTTAACCAAAGGCATCCACAGATCAGCTCCAGCCCCTTCTCAGCTCTTGCCTAATAGAACTGTATTCTATTAGCTGTCGTCCTCCAAACTATATGAAGAGAAAAAAGTGAAGGCTTGTTCTTTGCAGGTGGGAAAGGGGGAGGGGGAGAGAGATCTTGTGAGACAACAACATCCAGGCTTAACTGGAAAAGAGAGATCAAAGCAATGAGCTGGAATGGGAAGAAAGGACACACAGGACACTGCTATGGTGTTCTCCTGGGAATGGGAGGAATTGATGTGAAAACCTGAGAACTGAAAAAGCACTGAAGGCACGTGCCAGCCCTTCCGTGTGCTGTAAAGCGCTGCACTGTCAGAGCTTTGGTTCATGATTTGCATCGTGCTTTGTTGTATTGCTTACTGTCTTCCTTTACACTTAGCTCCACTGGCATCGCTGGGAGTATTCGAGGAGTAAGATACCTCTAAATATGAATACAGGTGCCCTTAAAATGGCTTATTCACAGACTTGCATCATTTTAGCCCAAATCCATTAAAAACCTCATTAGAGTTAAATTGGCATAAACCTCTGTGCCAGGGATCTTCAGCTGATTCAACTGCATCAATATAAATCCAGTTTCCACTGATTTAAGAGAGTCTAAGCAGAAATGCACTGCATTTCACAAACTGATGGGAGGACATTCTCTTACTGAAATATTAAAACTATGCACTCAGTCTTTTCATATTCAGCTGTGGGGTTTTTGAACTTTCACCATTTTTCATTTTACAAGCTCTTACAGGGAGCGAAAACTAGTTTTAAAGCAGTCAGGTCAACAGCCTTTTGCTTCATCAGCTGAACCCTTGTGCAACCACAGAATCCTTCAGCTCTAGTGTTTTATAAAATTCTAAGGACAGAAGAGAAGCATAATATTTTTTTTCTACCTACCCTACTCTGAACTCAGAGTACTGCTGTTTGACTAAGCCTTTTTTTTTTTTTTTTCTTTTTGCTAAAGACTTTAGTTGAATATTTGCAAAAAGAAATAATGAAAGCCCATCACCTGAAATGCTTATTCCAACAGTAAACCCTCCTGTTTCTTGGAATCAAATACCTCTTTCCTAATTTGAGTTTCTCTGGGCTTCGTTTCCAACCCTTAATTCTTGTTGTACCTTTTTCTGCTCAACTAAATAGCTCTGCAGTTCTAAGTTCAGGTTAATAGGCCTTGCACAGACCTGCATGCCTCAAACATGGGTGACGCTCAAGGTTACCAGTCCTCATCACAAGTAGCACCTTACTTCCCATGAGCAGGAGTAGGAGAAACCTTTCTCAGCCTAGGAGCAAGGGTGGTCCAGTTAGGATCTCTACAAACACAAACGCAGCAGGATTTTAGCATTTCAGAGCTCAAGGCACACTATATACACACGTACATCCTGTAGGTTTCAGGGACATTTGGCCCCACTGCCCAAAATCCTGACCAGCAATTTAGTGCATAAAGGTAAATGCCATGAAATTTTGGCACTTGACTACTTTCATTGCTCTTTCTCCCACCTTTCCAACCATCTCCCTTTAGTAAGGGCTGGAGGAGGCAGAAAAGGAAGCGGCCACCTGCTCTGTTCTCTGTCAGGAAGAAAAGAGGGATTTTCAGGTATTCTCTCATCCCTTCTCATGTACAAGGTCCACATCTGCAGTCCGTATGAGCAGAAATTACCCTCTCTATCACTATTTTCTCCCCTCCTTATGGATATGAAAAGCAAAAGAAGTGGAACTAGAAGAAAGGAAAGTTGCCCTGACCATTGAGGAGCTGGACATGGCTGGGTCAGTTGAGAAGTCTGTCAAATTGCCTTCATGATCCCAGCTAAGTTATTTAATCCCTCTGTGCTCCTCTACAGCAGTAGTTGTTTTGGTCTACGTTGTTTATGGCCAGTTGGAAGCAGTCTAATGTTCTCGAAGCTTGTCTAATATAACACTGGGAGGATAAATGCAGTCGGGGTCTTGAATTGACACTGCGTAATGTTAAAAAGAGAATAGAAAAGTATTGCCCCTCAGAAGCTGGCAGTGATAAATTATGCAGTCCTCTCCTTCCAGCCTCACACATCTGCAATAGCTCCAGTAGAACCTTAGTCCAAACACTGCTGTTATTTAGCACTGGAGCTGTCAAGCCAGTTTCAGCTTTCATGTGAGATTTCATGAAAAATAAATCTGACAGTTTCTCCAAGCTGCAAGGTCTGTAACCAGTTGTCCCGCCTGCTAGCCATGGTACTCACATGCTTTGTGAAATTTGTGTTTCACATCGAGAAGGGTAGATGAGGGAGGTACCTGGAAAAGAAAACAAAATGCATGCAGATTAATTTTTCTGTCTTCTTCACTCTGGGATCCCTTCTCCCCTCCTGTAATGACGAGATGATTCCATTTGCCTGCGGGTTCCTTAGGCAATAATGAAGCAAATTGGCAAATTTTCTCTCACGTGTTGGTATAAGGATTGTCCACAGTTGATTTATACACTACCTGAACCACCTCTGCTTGACCAATGGAAGGGTGAAATCCCAAGGGTTGAGAGGCAAAGCTGTTGGCCTTACTTGATGCACTAACTGCCCCCAAGATGAAACCAGCAGGGTAACTGGAACATTAGCTTTGAAGTTAGGTTCAAGCATACTGGGGCACGTCTCTTAGTGACATGAAAGGGTTTTCCTGAGGGACCAGGTGTCAGCAAAGGTGGCAGGTCCTGTCCCTTCTGCCTGAAATGAGTTTTCTTGTGCATGCTGTTGTACATTTGCACTGAGGCAATTGAGGTGTCGCAGTGTTAGATGGCAGTCTGGAAGCCTTGTAGTCTCTACTTTATTATGTATATTGATTTCTTAATACACTTTGTAGAAAGTATCTGAGATACACAGAATTTACTAGAGTGAAACACTTAGAAGTACCTCACATTTACCAGGAAAGGCAATAGAATGCTTCAGGAACAAGTATGCTGAGCTGAAATCAGCTTGGTCTAACAAAGACCATCCCTTTGCAGCTGATTTAATATTCTGTATCGTCCATTTAAGCACAGGAACCGAGAAGTAAATTGAACTGTCTTAACTATGGGGATCTGCTCTGGCTCTAGGGAGAGACCTCACGGCTGCAGTCAGACAGCAGAATACAGAAAACCACTTTTGCTGGAGACTTTAGGGACCCACGCGGCGTAGGCGAACATCAGTGTGAAGTGGTGGTGACATACAGCAAAATCCTGAGGAGCAGTAGAATTTCTTTAGGTTGAGGTAGAGAAACAGCCATGGTTCACCCCATCTCCAGCTTCCCTCAGTCTAAGAAGGATGCAGCAGTTTCCTGATGTAGCCTCCTTGGCAGTTACACAGGAACCTAATGGTTCTGCTCTGCAGAAGCTTGTCTGGCTCTTCCCACCTAAAGGTTTCCATGGGGTTTGCTGGGCAACCCAGTTCCTATTTCATTGCATTGATTAAAACACGTACACTTAAGCATTAATCAACTTACTGAGCCTTGCTTGGATCTTTGCATCATCTTTAGCCTGTAGCCCCACTTCTTCCAAATGTGATTAGTGATATTTATCTACTTCCATGTCTCTATCATCTCTCTCTCTATATATCTCTTTATATCTCTGTACATATTTTACTTATTAGTGATAATAGTGAATTACAACAACCATGCTGAAAAATAGCGAACATAAGAAATTCTGCCAGTAGAGATCAGTCAGCACCTTAACATAGGTGTTACACTGAAAAGGCTGAGTTTGGAGAAATACTGATGTAGGAAAATAAAATCGTTGACTCAAAAGCAACAAATCAGTACAGGAAGAAAAGAGTTGCTCTTATATAATTTGACACTTGATGCAGATATACAATATCCCTGCCATTAGTGCTTAGGAATAAACCACCTTGCTTCCAGTAATAATACGAACTGGCAGAGAGCTCAATGATCTAAAGCTCTAAAATGATACCTGTGCTAAATGGTGTGTAAAGTTCAGGTTTTTCCTAGCTTTTTCTCTGGGTTTAGATGAGAATGCTTTCTTCCCCACAGGTACAGAGGGGTTTACAGTGGGGAAGAGTCCTTATCTGCAGAAACTGCTGCAAGTGAGCATCTACTTAAGCCCTGACTTGTCTCTCTGATACACCCGTTCAGCGGTACTAACTCCACCCAAATGGAGGGCTGGGCTCCTTGAAATGAAGGATGTACTCTTCCCCCCTTCCCAACATCGCCACGGTCTGTGTTGCACCCAAACAGTGTTGAACAGTACTGGGCCAGGAAAGGGACATTGCCCTTGGAGTTCCTGATGCCAGCTGGGTCCCTTTTCTTCCTAGGCACAGGGAACAACTGAAAAAAGCCCTCTTACCCTTCTCAGTTCGAAAAGGAAAGAGAACATTTTATGTCTATTCACTGCACTTAAGCTATTCCACACAACATCCAGCAGAACAGCACATCTCCTTTTCTTGTGATGTGTGCAACTGCTGCGTACCCGAGTATGGGAGATAGGAGTTCTTTATGTTTTCAAAACCTCTAAAAATACCAGAAATTACTTTCTCACACCTTGCAGTCTCACACCTGTGAGATCTAGAGCCCAGAATCTGTCAAATATGGATGCAAGTGGTGTTAGCTGGCAATGACTATACAGCACACAAGGCCGCAGACCAAAATCTGTCCTGTGTCCTAGCACAGGGCAGGTGTGCAGGATTTCAGAGCTGGCATCGCCAGCTCGAGGATGGGAATGGTGTTTTCTGATGTGATGGAGGATGATCTGGCTTTCTCAATCCAGTACGAGCCCCGTTACTGCAGGGCCTGCATCCCTACAGGAGATCAGCATCTCACTGTGCTGCTGGGTTCTGGGAGAGGCCAACCTGTGCTCTGGAGAGCTGATCATCTGACTGAGTCAAGGGAAGATGAACGACTGTTAAGGTTAGTGTGCTTGCAGAGCAGTGCTAGCTCAAAACAGTCCCGTCTCCTGCACTCCTCAGTCTGTGTCACGTTCAGGGCAGTGCTGCTTGCCATCAGTGCAAAATTTCGAGTCCAGCCCTTCTTAGCAACTCCACCGTTACATCCTTCTCCCATTTTTTCAACCTGAGGCTTTCAGTGCTTTCTCCCCTCCAAATCCTGCTATAGGATTCATATCACCTAACTTTAGCTATCTCAAATTAGTCTAAGCTTGTGTTGTAGGTCTACCTACAGAACCATTCACGTGCCTTAGATGTTTAAAAGCTCTTGTCTGCCAGGATCCGTGTTTACAATGGCCTGCTGCAGCAGGAACCAGTGAGCATATCCACGTGGTGTGATGTGAACCGTCACACACCACCTCCTCTACCTCCAAAGCTGGTGCTTGAGCTGCAGCTGAAGGGGACTGTGCTCTGTGTGACACCTACGAGAGAGGCAGAGCTCATTAGCAAGAGCACTGCTGTGCCTGAATACAGCCAAGCTGCTTTAGGCTCAAACTGGTTTAAATCCTGCCAGCTCAGGCCCAGGCAGAGCATGCACTCGGTCGGTTAGCCACAGTCTGGCAACTCGGTGTGGCACGGCGCTGAACAGCCTGCAGGCACCCAGGGATGGCCAGGAGGGCAGAAAGACAATCATTTTATGGGCCAGCTGGCTTAGAGAAGGACCCTTCCACTTGAGACAAACTACACAGATCGTAAGCTGAAAAATAACACAAATCCCTTCCTCTTCAGAATGGCCTGTGACATAGAGGAATCGCAGTGTCCTTACCCAGGCAGAATAATGAGGCCACAAAAGAATGAAATACATTTTTTTATGATCTTGATAATTCTGTGTCCTCTTTTTTTAAAGACCTCATAAAACAACCAGGGAAGGTACAGTTTCCAATATTGATCAGTGTGAAGATGGATGCCAAGACATCAGCTTACTACCAAGTGTCCTCTTCGTAGACCATTAATTATCTTTTGTCCTTTTCATTGTACATCAATATGAGCTAAAGAATTCTAAGGACTGGAACAGGTTCTGCTCTTATTACCCATTGTGCTAACTGAATGAAACCCCCTGGTACATTTCACTGTGCTTACTGGTCTTATTCTCCTTTCATTCTTTTAAATTATTTCTAAAAGTTTTATAACCTTCCTTTTCCTCTATTTCAGCACTTTTCAAACCTGCAAAGGGAAAACAGGGAGAAAGACCACCTTGGGTTGTTTAAAACGAAAACATCTCTGATTGGGCACACGTCTTCTGTCTGGTGGTCAAGCCACTTTTCCTTCCAACTTCTTAACTTGTAGCCTAATACCAGATTTTAAATACAGTTAACTTTCTAGTATGGTAATTTTTCTTCACCAAAAAAAAATCATGAAGAAGATTTTACCCATGGGGGTTGCATTCATTACGCTTTTCATTCAGAAAGGATGATTTTAAAACCTCAAATCCTGTTTTTTCCTGTGCCTTCATAGCAAAGATACTTCTCCATCTGAGGCAACTTTTTATTTGACTCGAAGAATGAAAGAACCTTCTGGGTCATCCATTCCAGTTCTATCCTTCCTTTATGCACTAATGCACAAAGCATCCCATTTCCTTTTAAGATTCAAAATACCGTGTCAGTAACTTAGGCAATGACTGAAGGGAGAGCACTAAGTGGAAGATATTACAGGAACTTAATACTGCCTTTTGTGAGTGCAAGATAATCAGATAGTTATCCACTTTCATACCTCTTTCACATTTATAAGTCAAGGAATTATAACGAATCCGGTGATCTGTATGTAATTGCATCACACCGTTCTTGCACTGAAGAATTCTTTTAGGGGTTAGAGGTTAGCAGAATATCGATAAGAATTAGAATAATAGAATTTTAGCAAATAAGTGATCTTTCATTCGACATTTCCCTTTGAATATTTTTTCCCCTTGCGACACGTCAGTAGCGCCGCACTGCTGAGTCACCTCCTTTCCGACAGGCAGTCATTTCTCCTAATTGCAGAAATTCAGAAATCCTGCCACTCCAGCTGCTCATTAACCACAGACGACCCCATCTTCAGCCAGGGTAAATTTCGTTCAAAAGGGTGACATCAGCTTATTGCAACCGAGGAGCTGACCCCAAACCAGATAACCAGCTAATGGGAAAGCGGGGTAATTTCCAAATTCAGCACTCAAAAAAATACTTCATCGTTACTGCTTTTGCACCCTGACGTTGCTTTCGGGCCCACGCTGTGTTGTTAGAAATCAGCAGCATTTCACAGTAAGTTAATGAGGAAATTACCTGTTCTAACTGATCTCTGTGTTTTGTGAATTTAGCTTCTAGATCAGGTTGCTTTTTCTTATTGTTAATTTTCAAAGACAGTATTAAAAGTCGGGCACTGTTTTGTTGTAACCTCCCTTGACGTGTCCTGCACTCCTCTCTTGTTAGCTCGGTGAAGCAGTTTGCTGGTCATGTCTGAAAAGATATAAATAGACGAGCTCGCTGTGGAAATGACATAGAAGTAACTACATATAGACAAGTGTTGTCAGCAGCTACACAAAGGCTTTATATAGAATGTCATATTTCACTTGGTAGACTACAGTGAAGTGCCTACCAAACAGCTAGCTCTGATCTCAAGCCAGTCCTTCCAGAAACTGGAGATACTCAGAACGGTGGGTTTAGTTCGAAGCCAGCTCACCAAATCATTGGAGTTGGAAGGGACCTCTGGGGACCATCGAGTCCAACCCCCCTGCCAGAGCAGGGTCACCCAGGGCAGCCCACACAGGAGCAGAGCCAGGGGGGGTTGGAAAGTCTCCAGAGCAGGAGACTCCACAGCCTCCCTGGGCAGCCTCTTCCAGGCTCTGTCACCCTCACAGCAAAGACGTTTTTCCTCACATTCAGATGGAACCTGCTGAGTTGCAGTGTGCCTGTAGATGTGAGTAGAGGGCTGTGTCCTTCGGTGATCTCCCAGATAATCATCACATAGTCATGTGAACTTTGACATATGAGATAATCCAACTGGCTAATATTTCCAGCGACTTTGGGTCAAATTCTCTAAGGACGCACATAGCAACGTGCTCGCTGGGTGCAGTCATGTCAATTTACACTAGCCAAGTTTGTCTCTAAAGATGTTATATTGCTTTTGTGCTGCTAGCTGGGTACTTAAAAGAACAAAAAAAGGCCCTCTCTCTTGGCCAGAAATTTTCTGAAAGAGTGTCAGACACCAGAAAGAGATTTTTCTCCCTCTGCTAAAGATGAGAGTGGAAGTCAAGAGAATGCACCGCATTAGCAGACAGAAGGTGTGCAGGCCAGCCCTCAGTTTGCAGAACTCACCACGTTCACTCCGTTCTGAGCGGATCTGACTAGAATTGGTAGGCTCCTGTGCCTCCCGGCCCTTTGTGAAAGCAAACTGAGTACGGCTGCTGCATTCACCTTGAGAGCTTAACAGCAGCACCAGTCAGGAAGCCTCTGTCACAACACTTCGCTACCAGGGAAATGAGTTGTTCTGGCAAAGCTCCGGATATGTAAATTTGTATTGACTTCAGATTTTAAAAATTGAATAGAAATTGTGGTTTGGGTTGGTTGTTTTTTTTAAAGAAAACTGCTTCAGAAACATGCTGAAGAATCTTGTCACTGTGTTTATTTTAATTTCGTTTTATTTCTCTTTGGTATGGAACTTTCATTATTTGTGCATTATTTCATGACACAGCGGTCGTGATAGTGTAAAATAATACAACACGTGGCGCTCAGGCCCTGGAAAAGAACCCAAAAGGAAATAAAATTCAAATAAATGCACTGTTAAATTGTAAAGTAAATTGCGTTCAAACTGAAATATATATTATGACATAAGAGATTGAAATATTCCAGAATTAATTTGTAATACAATCTTTCCAAATTCTACCTTATTAAACATTCAAGGCTATTTTTTTTTTTCCTTATGATTTGCAAAGCAAAGAACATTGGGGATATGAACTTACAAAGGATCCCAAACAAACAAAAAACACCCCCAAGAAAAACCCCCAAAGCTAATTTTGACCAATTCTTCTGAGGAAGAAAGTGAGATTTATGGGTTTGTTTGCATTTTGATTGCCAGTGCTAGCAGAGATTACATATATAGCTGTGAAATCTCTCTGAATTAGTCTTCCCTTTTCTATTAAGCGGCTGTAGAGGTTTATGTTTGCTCTATTATACCCGTGCAGGCTGCTAACATTTAAAATCAAGCAGTGAACCCACAAAACTCAAGCAATACTTAGCACAGAATGGTCAGAAATTATTTGGAGGACACTATGAGAATAAAAAACGAGAGTGAGATCAACCAACTCAGAAGAAACTTCAGAGGAAAAGATGTATTGGCAAAGCAAGTGGTTTCCTCTGAGCAGCAGGACTGGCCTTACTTTCTACTAACAAAGGACCTCAAAGCCTTTCCCAGTTGCTCCATATGCCTTCCTTGTCTCCTATAATGTTCCCACTGGGCAAGAAACCGGGGCTGTTTTATTGCCACACACCTGCCGATTGCCCAGGCGGGTTGTGCCTGCGCACAGCACGGGGGGAGGCTGCGCTCTGCCTGCGCTCCCTGCTCTGAAACACTTGCCACCCAGCCACCCGCTGCCGTCAGACAAACAGCGACTGAGTAATCTTTTGAACCTTCTTTTTTTCCCTTCTGATGTATTATATCAGGTGCATAGAGTGTGGCCAGCAGGGCAAGGGAGGTTTTTCTCCCCCTCTGCTCTGCCCTAGTGAGACCACATCTGGAGTGTTGTGTCCAGTTCTGGGCTCCCCAGTTCAAGAGGGACAGGGAAATAC
>JAAGNO010015553.1:149570-171967 GCA_033439905.1 Ceryle rudis
GAAGGAAGGAAGGAAGGAAGGAAGGAAGGAAGGAAGGAAGGAAGGAAGGAAGGAAGGAAGGAAGGAAGGAAGGTGTTTTAGCATAGGTTTCAATTACCTTTCCCTACTAACTCCATTTTGAAGCCTTTTTCTAAGTGTCAAAGGTACCCCTTTTGTCTATAAACTGCTGGGGCCCGCTGTCCTGCCACAAGTAGTTTGGGTCATTTTGTAGAATTAACTGGAAAAAAATTTTGAGTCACGTTTGTGTTTCCTCCCTTCTGTCCCCATCCTCAAGATCTGAAGCCTCTTCTCTAGGTCATCTCACTTTCAGAATTAATTTCTGTACCAAAAGCAAACCCAGGGAAAACGATCTCACATTGCAATTATTTCTCTCCTCAGTTCTTTAAGTAACTCACTGGAAAAGCGTGTGTGTACCCAACTGCTTGCATAATGTCACATCCGTATCAGAGAAGGTCCCCGTAGCGGGTTGACAATATTAAATAAATCATATTCGTGAACAGAATTTTAGGTTCCAAGTACGCATGTGCAAAATGGACTGCCAGTGTTGCTGACTTCTGTGAATTTACTGAAAGTTTTGCAAGATTAGGTATTTTTCTTCAAGACCCAGCTCCTAGAGGGGATGACTATTGGACAAAACGTCTGAGGTTTTCCACTTCTACTGCTTTCTTTCAGTATCTTTTTTCTGCCTTTCCTGACTGTGGAGCAGCCTGCAGTACAATGTGAATGTATCTCACAGGCTTAAAACCCAGGCAAATCTGTACTTATTTTGTTCATTTAAAGACGATCAAGACATTATAATAACCGCTCAATTCACCTAACACTTGACTGATCCTTCCCCAAAGTATAAGATGGGTAAGAAAGCCAAAGGAGGTAAAGTTCTTTTCATTTTACAGATGGAGAAGTAATGCACACTTACTTATGCTGGATCCAAAGCCTATCGATGTCAGTTGATGGCTCGAGATCCCGCAGCCAAACACAGCTCTTCTAAATCCCTGACACCACCCTGAGCACAAGACATCTTTTCCTTCTCAGTGCCAAACCCAGTTAGATGTATGACCGTTCTGCAGACTTCACAGAGCTCCCACTAATCTGAATAGGGCTCGTATGCACTTGCAAGAGTCTCCTAGAAACTAACCCTCTGGAAGCAGTGACTGGTGTTTAATCACATCGCATTGATCGCCTAATCACTCCGCTTGAGATTCTGGGAGGTGGAGCAGGAAAGGGGTCTTCTCTCTGCCGTGATCATATAGTTTGTCCTTTTAGATTTATTCATCTGAGAGTATTACAAATGTTCTTGCTAAATCACGATAGTGGGATCTACCGACAGTGGGCAGGAAGAGTATAAATAAATACATTTTAAATGGTTCCTATTCTGACTGCTATCAAGTAATAATGACAGGCAACCCCAAGAAATGAAGCTAATCATAATTATGTTACAAAGAGAAAACAGGCATTAGAAGTGTCGTGTCGGGCCTGTATCAATGCTCTATTAAATTAAGCAGAGGATTACACTTAATCCAGTAAAATAGTCTCTTGTTTGCTCTAATAACCAACTGAAATGTTAAGTTTACCAATACTAAGCAGTGTTCACGGGCATAAGGAACTCAACTTCTGTACTTCCAGGGTCGCCTTAGAAAGGGATTAGCACATCAAATGAAGGGACTTGGGCATCCAAGTGAATGTGCATTCAAAATCCCTTGGTACTGCGCCAAAATAACTAGCTACCTAAATAGAAATAATAGATAGAAAGATAAAAGTCCATGCTGCTGGCCACGGCCATGTAAATTGAACATAGATTCCTGAGCAGATGCTTTCAGTTTACAGTTGTTACTGCTCCTCTGTGTGTATTTTACCCCTATGTAAAGAGTACTTCACAATCACCACTCATAACTCTCTAGTGCTGCAGGGGCAGAGTCCATGGCTTGAAGAAGGTGTAGAAAATGTTCAGAATAAAGATTAAAACACAGGTCTGCTATTGTTCAGCAGACTGCAGTTCTTCCCTGTATCGTGGAAGGATTCCTGAAATGTGGCTCTTCAGCTAGTTCTGTTTGTTATTATATTTCTTGTACTGACACTATAGGAGCACGTAAAATAACAAACAGATGCAGTCTCTTTTTTTTTTGATCAAAACCGTGGTCGGTATATTATTTTGATTATTCTTTTTAATAACTGTAAATATCACTCCGTGAATTAAATAATGCAGATGCTATCATTAGACCTGGCATTAGCAGTCATCATACTTTCTGACCATTTTGTACATGTTTTCCCACTGGTAGACTAAAAAAAAAAAATCTCAAAAAATATTTTGCCTGCTGAAGAATGAACAAATTAGACATTTACCTTTAACTAGGCATGCAGACCACAAAACCACTCTTTAAACAATCGAGAACGCTAGAAATCTGGTAGTATTCCACCCTGCATATTTCCAAGGCATTAAATTAAACATTTAAAGTAAACTTATCCACCAGCTCCAGCTGTTGCCAGTGAGGATAAGGGATTTTCTTTTCTTCTAGCAAAACAGTAAGTCTCAGAACTCTACCGTGTTACTGAAATACCCCATAGTCTAAATAGATTAAGATTCCCATTTTCATGGCATGCAAGAGACCAGCTCTTCTGCTGAGGGACAATGAATCACAAAAACTGTGATGAAAATAGTTAAGAAGCATGTTTTCAGCTGTTGTTTACTGGGTTGTAAACTTCCTTCCTACCCAGTCCTCTCATTCTACTTACACAATTTGACTGTAGTTTTTATTTTTTGTCCTGTTATTTAAAAAAAAAAAAAGTTCAAAAGCCTTTTTTAGCTAAGGCCCATGTTTAAAAACTATTTTTTTTTTTTAGTAGCCAGGTTCCTGCCCAATCTGATCAGTAGGACACAGCTACATGCATTTAGGCACAAACAAGAACCCACAGCATTGCAGAGATGCTAACTAAGCTTTATAATTACATTAACATCGAATATCCATTCTGAAGTAGACATTTAAGTATCATGGTCTGAAATAAAAAGTGTAATCTTAAGTGTCAAGAGACAGCCTAAGGACATATCTTGAGTTCACAGAGCAGCCAGAAGGTCTAAAAGAAACCTGTGCTGGATTTGTGAAAATCCTAGAGAAAAACAGCCACGGGCTGTGACTAACGAGAAGTTTGGAGTAGCTCCCAGAGAAAAGAATGAAAGTGTTTCTATTAGAGGGTATTTGCACAACAGAGCAAAAACAGTGTCCCTGAGCTGGCACCATGTGAACGAGGCACACCCCCAGCGTGCTAGAATAATATACTCACCTTGTCCACAATGCAGATCTGCTTCTTGCTTTGCACATCAAGAATTTCCACTTCAAAATACGTGATTTTTGAATGTTTGAGCACTGGTGGTGTTTTGAGATTCCCAGCAGAGAGCACAAGCTGAGAGAAGTTGAAAAACGAGCGTGTGTCATTGTGGGACATGGACAGAGCTCCTCCATGGGCTTCAAGATCCCTCTTGTGTTCTGGAGCACTGGGTTTCTGCCTCCTGTGCATGGTGTGACCCAGCAGTAGCGATCGTCATATCAACCGGCGACAGTTCCAGGGGGAAAATGTTTCCTCCTCGCATCAGTTAAATACAATCACAGACTGATGAGACATGAAAGGTCAAGTGGCATTCCATTTTAAGAGTAGTGTCTTATTTAGCAGGAGTGAAAACAATGGCTCTGTAATCCATGCCTATATTTAACCCGCTATTGTGATGTGCTGTATTGCCGCTTTTTATTTTATTTTTGTTTCATTTAAGCCAGCTTTCGACACAACACATCTAGAGATTCCCTATTAGAAGTCAGATCCTGAAATTCCAGAGCCCCGGAGGAATCAGGAATGAATGCAGCAAATTCCACTGTTATCTGCTGAGACAGATGTTTAAGTGTCCACACAGACACATATGTAGGTTTGTCTCTGTTTGTTACGTACGTGCATATGAATGCACCCTTAGTGTGTATCTGCAACGTGCTGTCAGATGTTACCTCCTCTAGAAATATTTACTAACAAAAGGTGAGAAATTCATCGGCAAAATTTAGCATTTCCTTGCAGATACAGAGAAGATCTCATGCCTGCTTATATTTAGTACTGTGGACTTTCTGTTATCTGATGGGGTAGGGCTTTTCTTGCAACTCAGTTGAAGTAAAGGAAATTAAAACCACAAAGGCACTAATTCAGGGCTTGGATCGTTTGACTGTTTTCTTACTCTTTCTTGACAATTAATTTTCACAGTGCAAGTCTGCAGTAAAATAAAAGTAACCTTAGTGGTAAAAATAGGGATTACTTAAACCAACATATTTTCTCTAAAAAGGTTTTCCTTGTTTAAATTTCATTTTTCCTTGTATGACTTTTTTATTATAGGATTTAATACAACTAGCAGCACTTTTCCATCCCAAGATTCTCCCTAAATTTCCCTGGGCTGCCTTGGATTACAGTGTTAGAAGGGCACCATGGATTTCTACGGACAGCTCTTTCCAGCAGAAACAGAGTAAGTTCTGAATACATTTCTACCTGGTGAGACCTCAAGGAAATTACAG
Organism: Ceryle rudis; assembly: GCA_033439905.1. NCBI lineage: Eukaryota > Metazoa > Chordata > Aves > Coraciiformes > Cerylidae > Ceryle > Ceryle rudis. The sequence goes on from JAAGNO010015553.1 coordinate 154,109, forward strand.
TCGCTGTTAGAAAAATCATACAGGTTTGTTACACTAAGAAAATTTAATTAAGTGAAAAAAAACTTGCCACAAGATAAAAAGTGACCACACAACTAATATCTCCTCTGGGAGGCAGGGTGGGAGCAGAACAGGTCTCCTTTCTTGGATTCTGCTGTAACTTAGGGATGATTTAGGGGTCACCACATCTTGTCTAGTGAAGCATGACAAGGAGCTCTAGAAAATAACTGAGAAAGTAATTGATAAGTTGCTGCAAGAATTAAAATGAGAGCAAAAGGGACTCCTGAAGGAAGGGAATTTCCAAACTCAAGCTCCTCTCCTGGCAGTATTCATAGATACATTCATCTTCACTTGTATGAGTTATGTAGCTGCTGTTGATGGAATAATCCATGCTACATCAAGTTGTATATGTGCTAAAGTTCTGGAGAATCAACCCACATATGTGAAATGTGTCCTGCTTATAGACACATGCAAAAGACACAGGAGAGAAGGAAATAGCGAGTGAGCAGGGGCTGAACTCATGAACTGATCTGAGTTCGGTAGTAACAGGACTGGCCATCTGAAATGACACAATACTTGCAATCCCAAGAGCTAGTCTAATGTATTTATGATTCCTTAGCCAGTTGTTCTGACTCAAGAGGCTAACCCCAACTCACAACTAAGATGTTTCACATCCATATGACACGACAAACTTCCATGAAGCTAAGGTCTGAGAGAAAAGTCCCTGTTACTTGTTGATCCAGTCATGCAGCCTTTGAATGCCTTCACTGGCGTTGTTAGTGGAAAGCCCTGACTGTGGGAATTCAGGTGTGTAACAGTCGTGGTCACCTATACAAAGAAGGATTACAGTTTGGCTCTGCTGAAATCAGTGTCTTGCCATTGATGTAAAGCAAGTCAGCGTCTACAGAAAAAAAACTGCTAGACTTGATTATCTTGTGATTAAAGAAGTACAGCTGACTCTGCGGTTAGATGAAAGATGTGCAGAGAGCCACCACCTTGGTGGAGTCAGTTACAGCAAGCAGAAATTTTGGTATAAGAGAGTCAGACCACGGAGAGAGACAGATTATTGGCTAACTGTAAGGGGCCTGCTAAAAACAGCCAGGTAAAGAGCGCAGATCCTGAATTCCAAGTGTGGGATACACTTATTTGAACAGCCTACTCTAAGGAAACTGTATAAACTGCTGTACAAGAGATGAGACAGAAGATGTAATATCCCTTAAGTCATAAAATCTGTGAATCGGTGACCTATCATAGCATATATTAATACATTTCTAAATTTATTGTGGTCAAAAGCACTAAAGAATAATATTGATCATGGCTAATTTCTGTGTATAAAAGCCCTACTGTTGCAGTCATTACTGTGCATGTATTTATAATGTTATTTTTAAATGATAACATTTGAGCTACTGCTTCTGGAAAAAAAAAAAAAAGCTTTTGATTTACTGCGGACATTTAAATGATTGGCATTTTATTACTGACCACACTTGACTATCTGAAGCAAGTCCAGAAAAAAATGCTTACAAAAAATGTATTTTTGATTTTTCCAATCTAAGCTAATCATATGCAGTTTCAGTATTTTGATAAACTGCGGTCTCCACAGAGCCAAATACTTTGCTGACATAAACTAGCAGGGCTTCCCTGAAGGTGACTGGCCCTTTCCTCACTGTATTAAAATTAGAAGCCCAAGATCACACTGCAGCACCATCTCTACAGCGAACATATTACTTACATGGAAGGTGGGTGAGAACTACTCTACCAAAAATAATCGGGGATAGCATTACCACTGATAACCTAAGGTCCAGAAGGGAGATGGGTAAAAGCAGTGGAGATTTTGCCATTAATGTGACGTGTGCTGCACTTGCCTGAAATGCCATCAGTGGGTTTGGATGGTCCAGTTTGATGCGAAGTAATTCAGCCCATTCTGTGTAGAAATGCACACAGAAGGGAAACATCAGTTTACTGGACAAAAGGGACATCTTCCCTTTCAGTGCGGTTATGTATACCTCACCTCAGGCCCCGGCACTGGAGACAGGGAGTCCCAGCACATGGGGACAAGTGACCAGTCCTTTGGTGAGATTTATTGATCCCTGTTACCTGGGTATAAGCTGCTGTACCCGGAGCTGTGGCAGGGCTGGTAGCCAGCAGCCACCGAGTCTCTGACCTCAGCTTCGTTCTGGGACTTTGAGAAGAGTCAAAGAGCACTCAGCAAGAATTAAATCATCTCTGACAGCTTCACTCGCACTGAATTTCCTGCCATATAAGGGGACGATATTTTTGAGGGGCCACAGCGATGGGGCATAACCCTCCTCAACCTGTGGCTCCACCTCATCTCTTCCACCGGCGCTTGGCTGACATGAGCCACTTTGCAGATGGGCAGGTATTTTGTTAAGTCGTCCTTCTGAAAGGCCCTTCCTCGGGGAGGAGGGAATGCCTGTCCCCAGAGCCACCGTTGCTGTTAACTGAACCCTTGGTATGGCCACAAAAGCGATACCTGTAGTGGACATTTTGCACCCTTACAATACAGTGTCTTGAAACAAGAGTCACCCTGTACAGGTCATGACAAAACAGGTACCAAAGCACTGGGCAGGGACTAAGACATAGCATCCAGCTTCAGCTCATGACACTGATTTCCTGTGAGATGTTTAGGGAGCAGCTGGTTTTCCTGCTCTGCCCTTCCCATTCCACATGCCTTCTCTGCAGGAGGCTCTCTAGCACTGGGCATTTTGCAGACAGCCTGGCACAAAGAGATTTCACAAAACCTCAGCTGGGGCCCTTAAGGTGCTTCTGAAGTTCCTTTTCATCTTTGGTCATGGGTTGTACTCCTCATGCCCCAAAGAAGTCGTCATCTTTCAGCCTGTGGAATGTCAACTGTTAAGTCAGCAGCAGAGGGTCATCTCTGTGAGGCCAGATGCTTGTCAGCAGCCCCTCACACAGCACTTTTTATCCTACTCACTTTGAATGTTTGGTGGAAGCGGGGTTAGTCCTTTCCCACAGGCTTTGTGATTACAAAGAACTGAACAAACCCCCCAAGAACAAGACTCCAGAGGCCTCCCTGATGCTCCTTAATCTTTCTACTTCCCCTCACAGTTCTGCCACCAGGCTGAGCAGATCATCCACCTGGGCACACCACACACAGCTCTTCACGGCTGCCACCCCTTACCATTGAACGGTACGTGGGCTAAAACTACTTGGTTACTTTAATTTTCTCTCTTGAAGCTAAATCTCTTAAGAAATAAGTAATGGACAGGCTAGAAAGGCACAGAAAGAGAGTGCACTGATTCTGTAACAACAATCCTACAGCCATTTTAAAGAATGCTGAAGGCAGAACATGACATCATCAGTGCTAAAGGGCAGGGCAAAAGTGATTTACACCCATGTTCCTTCCCTTCCTCAGTGAAGGATGACAGCCCTCCCGACCCTGTGAGCTCTGCAAGCAAAACATTACGGGCCACAAGCCTCAGGCCACGTCCTTCAGAGGCTGTGAGAGGGGAGAGTTCGGGGAACAACCTGCAAGCTGAGCCCAGAGATCTCAAGTGCCCACCACATCCCTGCAGGAGAAGTTTTTATGACTGACTCTCACAGCAATGGAGCTTTGCCAGCTGTTTAAAATCGTACTCTAGTAGCCTGGCTTTATCCTCTGGGCCTTGAAAAATGAAAATGTTTGCTTTAAACCTTGGTGTGGGTGATGTCAATTAGAAGGAAATTCACAGTGCAGATCAAATCCAAAGCCGGTGCTTATTTTATCCCCCACAGAGATCCACAAGAAATAGAACAGAAATAAGCAAAGCCAACAGATGGGCACAGTAATTCTATCTGCAAGAAGCACAAAGTGAAACCTACACCCCGAGCCTCTGTCACACACAAACACACACCTACTTCTCTACCAAAATAAGTACAGCGTGATACAGCGTTTGAAACTGATGACAGGCAGGATATATTGTAAAAGACAGCTGTTGGACTGCAGCAGAGAAGAATCCTGAGGGAGATCTTCTTGGTGATGAAGATGGCCAAAGGAATCCTTGCAGGTGATCTACTAGATGAAGCTTTTAAAGTTACTGGCAATAAATAGCAATTTACAGATGTGCAGCTCAGATTTTTCAGTTCTGGTTTGAATTAGATCAGTACAAATTGTGTTATTCCTGATGTTATTAACTCCCATTATGTGAGACATGTGATGGTCTTTTCCCCTAAATACATGGCATGTATTGGGAGTACAGGACTGTGAAATGCTGTGTGAGATGTCTTTTCTCTTTTTTTTTAACATACATTTTGTTATTCTTTTTCCTTTAGGTAAATGTGTAGCCCTTAGAAACATAGAGGAATGTCTGAAAGCTTGACCTCAAAAGTTCTAGAAACAAAGACACCTTTTCTTTTTTTTTTTTTTTTTTTCAAAACAAAGTCTGTGATTTTTAAGCCAGTCTTGGCATTTTGCAGACAGTGAGACACGGAGATCAACACAGTTGGTGTTTAAGTCCTTACAGAGACAATATGCTTTGTACCCCATTGTTTCTTCGAGGCAATGATTAGAACGTAGTATTAAAAAGCAGACAAAGAAATGTCACCCAAACCTGCTCAAGAACTACTCTTAGGGTAAATTCTACTGACCTTTACCTGCAGAATTTTTTGCACTCATCCTTTGGCATCCCCTTAAGCAGCCTTTCCCTTTCAACAAGTGTTTCCATTCCTTGGCCTTAATATGCTGTGGATTCCCACTACTGCATCATCCATTTTGCCTAATAAAATGGCCCCTCGATTAACAGAGGTTAGAAACTGCTTCCAAACCTTTGGCTTCTTTCAGCATTTCACAAGAGGCTTTGTGCTCTCTAATGTGCCATTGCTTACTGGAGGAAAGCCACTGCGAGGAGCTCCCTGTCAATCTCAGCACCCCTACTCCTGCCCAGCAGCACAGCACGCAGCAAAGCAGCACCTAGATAGCTGACAGTCCTCAGAGTCTGGACAGGCAGAGAGCTTCCATGGATTTCACCGTGGCTTTAGGTAATCCCACCAGTTCACAGTGTGTAGAGAGAGAGGACTGAGTGGATTAATGGACAGGTGCTGATACCCTGTACTTTGCAGCAGAGTAAGCTTACTTCGTGGCCTCAGTTTCAGCTGAGAGTATGCATTACTGGGGCATGTTTTTAATCCCCCTCCAAGAACACATCCTGACGAGATAATGGATTGTAATTTCACAGGGCAAGATCGAGTAACCACATTATCAGAAGCTGATCAGTCACTAAGTAAAGACAATGAAAAGAAATACAGTAAGGCAAAGCCATTTTTCCCAAGTGGCAGCAGTACAGAACTGGCACATCCGTGCTCTTGCAGCTGAAATGAAATGCATCTTTCTTTTGTGCTAAACTATTACAGGCGAGATGAAGCTGGAGTCACTTGGAATAGTTTCAGGAAAACAAAATGTTGTTCAAATATGCAGTTTTCATTGATGCTGAAGCACTTAAAAAGACGTAGGCGTTTGGATGAAAAGATTTGGAGCTTCAGAACAATCTGGTCTCGGTAATAATTTCTGACCAGAACAACCTTGACTAGAACACCTACAGATTCCTCGAGGAGCTATTTCAACATAAAAATATTAAAGGGTTTTGTTTGCTAATGTAGAATGTATAAAAATCCTGAAACCTCAGTAATTGTCACCAAATAAAATCGCGGTGTTTCGGACAGTTCTGTCCAGAGACACGCTGAAAAAGTTTACAATGACAAAAAGAAACCTACCTCCTGTAATTACAATCCTTCTTTTCTGGCTGAAGTTCTCAGGGTGATTGTTCTTTTATTACTTAAAAAAATGTTATGCGTTCTTTCTTCTCATAAAAGAAGCCAAATTGTTCTCAGTCTTTTTCATTTCGCAGCTTCGTTAATTAGCTTTCTGAAACATCTTTCAGCATAACCTTCCTCTTGCACAAACTCTCACGTTCTCGGATAAGTTGCCATTTAGTGTGACAGTTTTAATATACAGGCTTAGCCCCAAAATTATTCTTGAGCTAAACAAAAAATGATCGGTCTTTTTCTACATTTATTGTGCGACTAAAAAAATATCCTTGTGACATTTTTGTCTCGGAGCAGAATGATTTTGAGAAACAGCAGAATTCCTGGAAACTTGGAATTAGACAAGCAAAGAAAAGAGGATTTTATTTACTTCATTAGAACTGCCAGAGTTTTTCAAGCGTAAAATGTTTGGGAAGATGTTTCCACGCAGCAAAAATAAAAAAAAAACCAAAGGTAATCATGCTCATCAGATTGAAATACGCTGTTTTTTCTTTCTATTTCTTTCTCCTGTTTAGACTCTGCTGCCCCCGGACTACTACCAGTGTCAGTAATGACCCCCGTGATCAAGTGACCCTATCCCAGTTTGGATATTGTCCTGGGCTAGTCGGTGCCTTCTGTTTCATCTTCTGACCATTACTGCATCAGAGGCCAGGGTCTCCTCACGAGTACTGTTAAAAACAGTACAGGAATTCTACCATATTTAAGGCACTATAAGAAACTGACTCTGTTTATACTTCAGAAGCAGACGGAAGTTTCACCTGATCATTTTTCTGCTAGGGCTGGGGCTTGGTCCAGCATGGGAAGCAGTGCTCAGCCAGGCAGTTCTGCTTCCTTTGGCTGGGGTAAAGTTAGTTCTCTTCCTAGTGGCTGGTACAGTGGTGTGGTTTGGGTTTAGGACGAGACTGATGTTGGTAACACGCTGATGCTTTAGTTGTTGCTAAGGAGAGCTTATCCTAACTTAAGGACTTGTCCGTTTCCCGTGCTCTGCCGAGGAGCAGGAGCACAAGAGGCGGGGAGGGAGCCTGGCCAGGAGAGCTGACCCGACCTGGCCAAAGGGATATTCCAGCCCACAGAACATCGTGCTCGATATATAAACTGGGGGAGACTGGCTGGGGGAGCCAGATTGCTGCTTGGGCATTGGTCGGGGGGTGATGGGCAATTGCATTGTGCAGCAGTTGTGTTTTCTTGGGGTTTATTTCTCCCTTTTTTTGCTGTATTCCTTTTCATTGCAGTTATTTTTATTTTATCATTATGGCAATTATTTTATTTTACTGGGAGTGGGGAGGAGTGAGTGAGTGCCTGCTTGGTGTTCAGTTGCTTGCTGGGGTTAAACCATGACACAGGTTTAGGTGAAGATGTCACTGACTTACTGCCTCCAATTTAGCAGGATCACATGCTGAAGATCACCACCTCATCGACTCTGCCGTGCTCACAGCACCTGAAGCCACCACATACCCTGAAATAAAACCTGCCTTTCAGCAGGAAATCCAACCAGATGGGAGAATACTGATAGAATTGTGGTAAGGAGTCCATGGAGAGCCTGGTGCAGATCCCCATGTGCCGTGCTGAATTGTGAGAGCTGGCTCTCTCGCTGGCTACCTGAGCAATCTGGCCCTTTTGCTTGTGCCTAAACATGATAAGACTCCAGAAACCAGGCACAAAAAGACCTGCTTCCTTACTATCTCTCTCTGCTTGGAGAACACCCAGCGGAACAGGCTTTTGAGTCCCTGAGTAACTTCAGAGGACAGGATCCAGATAGGTTTCCTCTGTGTGCTGAGACACGAACCTCCCCTACACAAGGTGCAGGCTGCCCCCGGTAGGTCAACACTGGACTCTGAATACCTCTCCAGGCCCTGCAGTGCAGAGTGCTGTAGCACTTTGGTTCCTTGAAGGGTCTGTCCTGTGCTCTGATGCTACATGCCACAAGTTTGTGCTCTGAGAAGAAAGCAGAACTGACCCACAGGGGAAGTGAGCTGCCCACAGACACAAAGTCAGTGAATCTCAGTACAGTGCCAGGGCATCCTGCCACACACAGGAGCCCGCGTGAGCTCCAGGCATCCCCTCACTTCCATTCTTAACCACCAGAAAGAAGCACAGGCACAGACAAGTGTACATTTCATCTGTGTAATGGTGCTATACCACACAGCAACCTGGAACGAGTAGAGAACAGGCGTTTAAACTTGAGCTCCAAGGAAAGATGGTACAGTTAGCTCCAGAAATGCTTTTGTGGCATCTTGTGAAACACTGGTGTTCCTAGTGAAGGAAGCATTTTCCACCTGGCTGTCTGTTGCTGGCAGATCCCAGTTTATTCATGCTTTGTTTTATCACACCAACATTGGCACGGAAGCATTTTAAAGTAAAAAATTTGCTTCTGTACAGCACATTTGGCAGGGAAGAGTGCACTAATTTGTGTGAAGTTTGCAATGCACAGACTACCCTTGTCCTGTAGCAAATCAGAAAGGAGAGAGGCTGGCTGCTTGTGTTAGTTAGCATGTGACAACTCAGCAGTAAGTAGCTTGGCTCCGAGGACAAGCAATGCCAAAGCAGACGGTCGCCATCGTATACTCTGAAACCTTGACAGGAACTGATATGTGAGCTCAGGCTGCCAAAAGACAGCACTTGTTGCTTGACACATTAGGACAACAGGATGTCACTCAACACCTCTGGAGCCTGAGTTCCAGTTTAATAGCTCCTAGTCAGGAACGACTGTGACCAGCTTGCAAACAATGTCAGGACAACGGCGGTGTGGTTACATCCAGCTGTCAGAATTATCTTTGCTTTAAAAAAAACACCCAACCAAAACAAAAGCTGATGGTGTTCGCAGGCTGACAACTGTCTCTGTAAAGCATTCCTGCAATTTCCAGAGCCATCCTGGGGGCAAGGTCATACAGATAGATGTGACAGGGAGAGCCCTGACATCTTGCAGTCTGGGAAGCAGCACTGGAGCCTATCTGTATCTTACCGGTATCGGCTTCACTAGGACTTCGTATTGCAGAAAGCAGCTCAGATCCACAGACAGCTTCAAAAATGCTGAAAAATAAAGCCCCTGGGTAGAAACAACCTCCTCTGTCTATACCCAACTGTAGGAAGTACTCTAAAAGGCTGAAGGTGCTGCTTATTTATAAGGGTGGAATGAAGGGAGACCCTGCATCACATCTGCAATATTCCAGGGCTAGAAATTTACCAGTGGAAAGGGAAAATCCACAGTTGCCTAGCGGGAATTAATGCAGTTATCACTAGTTCCACAAGCTGATGAGATGCATAAAATCTTTTTTGGTTTGTTTTTATAAATAGGGAAACTCTCCAAGAGCCCTGGCTTTGCTGTGCTACCTTACAGCAGAAGACTGGAGCATGTCTGCACTTGAAATGGCCCACCCCCATCAGCCAGGTTGATAGATATCCTACGCAGCCCTAATAAATCACTGGTCCCGCGTCCAGTCTGCAAAGCAATGAGGTATAGCTTTGTTTTTTCTTCCCTGACCATCAGCTATTTTTCCACATTCCCAGCACCTTAAGCTGTCAGACATTTGGCAAACCATGTACTGCTACAGATATACATAGACACAATCCTTGTGTACTGCTCTATCGTGCTGCTGGGGAGGTGTGAGCTGACCAGGGTTACTGTGCATGCGTGACAGCCACGCTGTACCTTCACAGCCACCGTCTCTTTTTCTCGTTCTCTCTCTCCAGAGCTGCAGACAACTGTGGTCGGCACAGCCCATACAAAAGACCCTGCTCCGATTTGCTTTCTGCTGCGACTTTTCTCTGCGAGCAAACCACGTACAAGCACCACAGATGCTGTATCTGAGTCCATTCGGTTCTTTGTGCCAGAGCTCTTGGCGTTTTGTCAGCCCTGGGGGGAACTGGCTGTGTCTGCAAGGTTCTTTACAGATAAAGAACCTGCTTTGCTGTCGCTGCTGCTAACACAGAAGAATTGGAAGTTTCATTCTGGTCTCAGAAAAGGCTGATTTTGCACGCAAAAGCGCAATAGCCAAGAACAAACATGGAAAATAACTACTGAAGAGACTTGATCGCTGTCTGTTGCAGCTTTTCTTTGTAGCTATTAGAGCACCCAGCTGCAATGTGGACTGTTAGTGGAGCAGTTTTAGTAATAAAACAAATGGATGTATTACAAAGCCTCAGTTTCTAAAGAACATTTGGATTCGCGGCTTTTCTTTGAATTCACAGCATTTAGAGCAAAGCAGACTGACCACTGGTTGTAAGCTTGTTGTAAGCTAAAGGTAGGACTACCTACACAGAGGGAACCACAAACTCCCGCCTCAAAATATTTCTTCAGAGTGCTCCCCTAGCAGACTAATACCAATTTCAACTTGGATGCTTTGGTCTTCAGCCAGAATAAAAAGCCAATTTTAATGAATAGGGACCAAAAAAAGAAGCTTCTCTTGAAGTTTCTCCCAGCAAACATCTGGTTTTCAGCTAGCTGTAGCACTCAAGGGTTAAAAAGACTCTACCAGAACAGGAGCATACCAACCCACTACCTTGCCTTTGCACGGCTTACCAGGTAGGGTGAGGGTGAAATAACTTCTTCTTGTTCTGCTTTTATCACTTTAGTTATTATATGCCAACTACTGCAGCACACCTTTTTAAAACAGTCCTAAACAAAGTGAGAGGTTCTTCTAAGAACAGTAGAGGCCCCAGGAACAAAACACACAGCCCAGCAGGTCCCCCGACGTGGGCTGGGCTCGTTGCCAGTGGTGCACTGCTCAGACTTGTGAACTGGTCAGATCAGGAGACAGGCTGAGCTCCTCAGGCTCATGCCTTACGTTAGCAGTGCTGAGATGCTGATAAAGAAGCAGTCAGACATTTTTACCAGGGAAGTCCTTAAAAGTTGTTTTAATAATGTTCTGAGTATCGCCAAAGGGCAAGTTCTGAGCCAAGCGTTAATGGTGTCCTACTTGATGCTCTCTAGACTTTGAGACAAGCATTTCAGTATCAGTAGCCTCTCAGTGGATATACTTTTCCAGCTCTTGCAAAATGCAACCCAAAAAGGCAGAATCTTCAGCAGTATGTGCCTCATTTTCAATAACTCTGTCAGCTTTGTCTCGAAGAAGCTGAAGTGCAGTTTACACCTCTCCCTCCTGAAATCCAACTGATGGAAACAATGCAGGACAATATAAGAGTGCCTGTGAAGCAGCTGGAACTACTTAAAAACAACGGAACAAGCAGAAAGTCGTTAGTAAGACTACTGAAACTCACAAATTAAATTATATATTTCTCCCCTGAGGAAAATAGCAGATTGAGCATCGAAAGTATTCCAGAGGAAAAGACCATCTGGGCAGAATTTTGAAAATCACAGCAAGTGCATTAGCATGGACTGGGCGTTTGGCCAGAGGAAGCTTACCAAAAACTGAAGGCCTCGGGGGGCTCAGCGGACAGTGACCTGAGGGTTGGGCGCAGAAACAACGCTAACTGAAATGAAGCTCTTTGCAGCAGCCAGAAGAAACTTGGTTTTGGTTGGATAACACCAGCATGTTTGTGTCCTCAATTAAAAGTAACCGAACGAAGCATTCTAAAAAGTTCAATATTTTGAAATGTAAAAAAAAAAAAAAGTAGCACTTTATAGGATAAAAGGTTTAGAGAGAGGGTAGTTTAGTCATTGTCTCCTTCAGGTGATTTTAGCCGAGCACACCATCCAGCACGGGGAACTGCTTTTTGTACCCTCCCTACATACACAGTCAGTGACAGGAGGTAAATCAAGGCACCTAAAGCAGGCCTGGGACAAACCCACTCCTCTTTCCTTGGAGTTGCATGCCTAAGGTTGGGGTCTCTGAATATCCCTCTGGATTTCCACCATCAGAAGCTCACAAGGAATGAAAGCTCTCCGTTCTGATCCACTGCCCGTGCACACCTACCACCAGAGAGTGAAGGACAAGGTCACCATTCCAACAGTAACACTTGCAGACAAGCTTTTTATTATGAAAACATCTGCATAAATCTGTCAGGCCCTGAACATTTATTGTCATTCCTCAGTGGGTGACCAAGATCATGAGCTGCCCTTTCATTTTCAGCACACAGTCCAGTTAACAGCAGATACGTATATAAAATAAAAGGCTATTTGGGGAGCTGATGGATATTTGTCCTTCTGTTCGCAGAGCAAATGGTTAGGTTAGGTTATTAAAGTCCATGAAAGTTGCTGTATGAGAGACAAATACAATTATCTTTACTACGAGAATAAATATATAATGAAATCCTAGCTTGCCCTCTTTTAAAATAACATACTTCACAGTAAGTATAGATTTTGGCAAAGCAGTGTTCCCCTGCCACACAGCACATGTTTAATGAAGTTACTCCTCAGCTGTTTGTTGCTGAACTGAACTGAGCCAAAATGAGATACGCTAACTGAGTTTGTAAGCACTCCTAGTCCATTAAAGTGGAAGCCTCCACTGAAGGAAAACACTTTACAGTTTCAATCTAAAAAGTATGTCAGCTTATTGAAAAGACAATCATTCTGTCTTTTCACGAAGCAATTAGAGCAGAAAGCAATCACAGAAGGGATTTAAGAGGGATTTGTGGTCAGATCTCCCCTCAGGATCCCGCAGTCCAGCTGGATTCATACAACTTCAGATCTCTCCCTTTGCCTTCCCACATCCTGGCCAGCAACAGCTTTGGCACGGGTGCACTGACAGAACGCCAATGGCACTTAGATGCATTGCAGTTAATAAGCAAGGTTTTAATTTACCTATTAAAAGCAATTACATTTTAGGAAGCTAATGAGAAGCCATTTTATTAACAAAACAAAGTCACTTTCCCTGGCCTGAATAAATGACCCCACCCAAACTTAGAAGGGAAGATTTGTGGTTTCACAGACAAAAAACCCAAGATTTTTGCAGGGAAAACCATGCCACTGGAACAGTATGCACTGCGAAGTGGAGCTTTGCTAGTCAATAAAGACAGCAAAAGGCAGTGCTTGCTACTTCGTAGCCAGCAGGTTTTCAAATTACAGAATTACTCTGTCCCACTCGGCGTATCTGCATCACTTCAAGTAGTGCCACCATCAGGTAGTTGTTTTAATAGCGAACAGGTAATGGAATAGTGTAAAGGACAATAGAAGGAGGAGGGAAAAGAGGCAAGACCATTAAGTCATGATGTTTTTTCTTTGAAGACTGAAGATTCCTCTTTAATTTGCTTTAAATGAGGAGCAATGTAAGAAAACAGGGAGATGGATTTAAGAGATTAATACAAGAGAAATCTTTAAGCTTATTTCAGGGGCAGATCTCTAGTGGTGTTTGGACTTCTCCAGGGTAAATAGACAAAAACAACTTTACTGCCCGCATAAATGATTTACATAAAGGAAACTGTGGTCCAAACTTAGAGTGACTCGAGACTTGCCTCTAAAAATTCAAAGCCTCCATCTTTAGTGTCTATTAGCCACAGCAACTGGTAAGTCGTGGTCTTCAGCCAAGTAGCTCTCAAGGTACAGGCTGCAAAGTCTGCAGCTCTCTGGAGCAGCCTGGCCGCGCCCACACTGCCTCCCGAGCGGGCTGCGCAGAGCAGTGATGGACACACCACAGCCCCTGGACCCTCCAGAGCAGAGGCAGCCGTTGAACACACAAAGTGCCAGGAGCCTGGGGCAGTTCTCCAGCTGTGCATCCGTGATCCCCCGCTTCAGTTAGTGCTGTATCGGGACACCGAAAGGGAAAACCACGGTTCCTTGAGGAGGAGGTGCAGAAGCAAGGATCCAGCATGCAGGGAGGTTCCTAGATAAAACATGTTTTGCTTCATTTCCTGGTGGCTGGCTTGCAAGAGCAGCACAGAGATGGCCATCCTGCGTCACATCACGGCCTCCTTTCCCACCTTCCCCACGTGGCAAGCATGGAGAAAAATGCCCAGGCCCATTCCACTCTGGGAACTGGGGAGGTGTGGAAGCGCGGGTGGTTCTTCATCCCATCACTCCCATCTGTCAGTGCAGCTGAAGCCGCTGGGAGGTTTTAGTAGCCACTGAGTTTTGCTCTGGGAAACTGTTTCCCTTGGTTCCTTTGGTTCTAGCTCTAGCTTGGGCCAGAGAGGCTGCACAAAACACTGCTCGGAGCTGCAACATTTCACGTTAGGCTTTGAACTTGCCTTTGGTCGCTACTTTGGGTCACCACTCCCACAGTGCGCAGTGCATGGAGACTGGGGGAGTGAGGGGGACAAGGACAGAAGAGCTTTTGCTTGCAGGGAGTGTTTTCTGCTGTGAAGCCCAAGCACCGACTGGTACGTGTAGCCCACACATAAAATCTGCCCCTTTATCTGTTGCTGCCGCATACACACTGCCACTTTTATGAACCAGCTCCCTAGGAAAGAATCCTCCGTCTTCTTCAAGCCTTCCCATTCCTTTACATAAAAGTAAAGTGTACCTATTGCACAAGAGATTATCTGGATTTTGCAAAGATCTTTTCTTCATTATTTAATAGAAGAAGATAGCACGCAGTCAGGGAATATAAAAATGTTTTATTCACTATCTTTAGCTGACTCTTATTTTTCCTCTACCCCAGTTAATACATTTGTACACTTTCTCAGTGTAGTATTTCACATTCCACCTGCAGATGCATATTTTTGTCTTTGAAATATCTATGAAATGCATTAAATAATCACTGTAAGCCATCTTTTGTTGATAACTTCATCATTTTACTGCCCTGAATTATTCATACAAAGCCAACACCATATCGCTATATTATTACAGGAATGCAATTAAGGCAGACTGCCTGAGAAAATGGAAATCCCTCTGTTGTGTTGTTTCTGTCCCGTATTTAGGTCAGCAGCGGGTAACATCAGAAGTTTGCAGAGCTGTTTGGGTGGGTGGGTGCGTGGAGTGGTTGCTCAGGGGTGTTCCCAGTTGCCCAGGGGAATAAAGACATTTTCTTAGCCCTAGTGCCTGGCTCTACCAGAGCAAAGCCCGTATAATGGAGCGAGTGCAGGTTTTTTTTCCCTGGCCACAGCTGGTGAAACAGAGGTATAGCACAGTCTGCTTCCAGTTCCACTCAGCTTCTGCCTGCTGCAAGGCACCTGCAGCCCTCAAATGCCAGCTCCGTGCTCGAGCTGCTCGGCCATACAACCACACAAGCGGAAAAACCAGCGGCCTCATCCCAGCAGATAGAAGTGGCTGGTTTTAAAATGTTTCGGGTGCCTTAACACCTGCCTATTGCTTTTGTGTACCTGTGAATGGTACTGATCCCGTAACACCAGCCTGTAAATTACTGTCACTTACTTCATGGAAGAGTCTGGGTCCATCTGAGCACCAGTCTTCATAGATCTGTTTGAAATCTGACTTGGTAAAGACACCCTTCCTTCCTTCGGAGGGCACTCCTCATATAAGAGTATCCAATACTTGCCTGGTTTGTTTCTTTCCTTTTAACAACTCATAGAACACTGAATAAAAGCTCTCTCCAATCTAAAATACGTATCAAAGTCATGGATGTTGCTGATTTAATTGAATCAACTGGGAAATCTGCATAGCTGATCAGTAAAGTTTTTGTGCTTAGACCAGATTTAAAGCAAACATGCCAGAGAACAGGAGATGGGAATTGTCCCCACACAGTCTCCTACAGCCAGCCAGTGAAAAAAATCAATCCTGTCGATAAATGGAGCTGACAGAAAAGGAAACATTCCACGGAGAAACATCTCACAAAACTCCCTGTTCATCAGCAAAAGCTTTTGCTACGAGAAAGCATAAATACTATTATACCTACCTGCCTCTCTATTATACTAGTTCCAGTAATGAATTATTCTTTCCTAGGAAGCACCAAAGAAGTTAATGAAACGTTTTCTCACTCTGTGGAGACCTACTTTAGGTAATAACTGTAACACAGAGAAGAAAAAAAAAAAAAAAGATTAAGTAAAAATAAGAAAATCTTTCAAAGAAGGTTCAAATGCTGAAAGGAAAAAAAATAAGAAGTCCCTCTTCTTTGAAAAGCTGAAGTGTTTAAAAAAAAATTACAGGAATTCTTCCTGCTTTGCCACTCTCCTCAACATCTGTGCCTTCTCACAGCTCTAGAGATAGTAAAGTGGGACCACAAAGCAAACTGGGATGGTGTAGTCAAGTTAAAAAAGCCAAAACCAAACCTGAAAACCAATACACACACGCTCCCCTCACAGCTGGAAACTGAAGGGAAGCCTCTTCCCTGTGCCCGGTGCTATGCAGCAGCCAGATGAAACCACAGCCCAAAATGAGTAACAGAGCAGCAAGGCTGAGCCTGCATCTAATCTAACATGTCCTTGAGGTCTCGAAGACATCTCAAGCCTGTCTGGAAATCCTGCCCACTGGGCAGTGGAAATTACTGGGCAGAGAGGAACCATCCCTGTGGGAACCAATTAGGAAAGAAAAATAGACCCTCCTGCCCTTAGGTAGCTCTGTCCTTCTGCTAATGTGTCCCTTCTTATCAACTGGAAACAGCCCTCGTGTGTGTAGAGCATAGGAAATCACTTCTAGGTTTGGAGAAACCACTTTAGCTCTGATGGAAAGAAAATAATAATAATAATAAAGAAAAAAAAGCTCTGTCAAGTCACTGTCTCTGCCATTTGCAGAATGAAGCGCTGGTTGAATACGCACTATTCGCTTATTCACATTCAGCAACCCAGAGCATAAAACAAACCAAGGAGCTGGCAGGTTAGTTGAACATAACATGCTGGGTAATTTATTATACACAGCTCCCTAATGAGCTGTGAAATAAATTCAGATGTGGCCATTTTAGCAAATTCAGAATAATCTCCATCTCTCAAATATCGGAGCTAATGATTCACAGTTTGTTCACGAATGAAAATGTCACTCCCCCAGTCTGTTGCTACTGGTTTTAACGTCAAGGGAGCAGTAACAATTCTATAGCTCTTCTTTCCATCTTAGAGGTACCTAAATGCTCCAGCTGAGCTCAAGGCTCTCCTGCCTGGGACTTCCCAGGCAGTCCCTTTGTGAGGACTTCACTGCAGGGTGGATTTTTGTCTAAGAGTTTGGAGACAGCTTGGAAAACATCTTTTGATCCAAGAACTTTGGGAAGGGCTCTGGCTACACTTCCACGTAAAGGTCACAAAACCAGTTCTCCACTAAGCACACCTTACCTGCTAGGGGTTGGGTTTTGTTTCCAGAAGTGAGAGGAGCAGCTCTACATCAAAGGGAGCAAAAAACCCCGCAGTAGGTATGTGCTTATGACTCTCAAACACACAGAATGGTGTGCAACATGTAAGATGTACATGTTATTTGGTGTGTCTGTTGAGACGTATGAAATAGGATGAGCCTCAGACTGCGAAGCCTTACCTAGCTTAGCCCCATGGTAACTATAAATTCGTCTGCTAGAAACAGACAATCTTTCTGGACCTGCAGGACATTCGTGTTCTGTCACACCCCGTTTTACAAGTCTCGGGTGAAGGTGATTTTTGCAGACTATTGTGTTTCATTAGCAAGGGGCTTTCTGGATACTCATTTACAATATTCCCTTCCTTAATTAACTCCAACTACTTCTAGTTACACCTTTGTGTGCTTCATTAAATCATCTCATTTCCTCCTTGTTATTTAACAGCCTTCAGTTATTTGCTGACTGCTGAGCTCTATTCTCACCCTTTAGGTTGGCTAGTGGCCAAAACTAAACTAGCCAGCTCAGATCTTCAGCTGGCGTAAATCACTTTAGTACTTCTAATCTTTCGCATACTGTACACGTCGCTCATTCCAAGTCAATGATCTGCTCCTCAGGTTTTTTTCTCTTTCAGCTCTGACCTCTCCGCACTGATCACGCAATGCCCAGGCGCAGCATGACACTCAAGACACCAGAGTACTTCTGCAAGGCAGCCCAGATTGCCACTGGCTTTTTCTAAATGGCTTGCAAACCAGTGTCTAGTTCTGGTCTGCTATCAGAATAGCACTGAATAGACTCTGTCTCCTGCAGTATTTTCTTCCCATGCTGTGCACATGTGGATGTTTGCAATATAATTATTGGAAAACTTAAAATTTCATAGACTCATACAATTGTCAGGGTTGGAAGGGATCTTAAAGATCATCTGGTTCCAACCCCTCTGCCAATGGCAGGGACACCTCCCACTAGAGCAGGTTGCTCACAGCCCCATCCAGCCTGGCCTTAAAATCTTCCAGGGCTGGGG
>JAAGNO010015554.1:10134-28865 GCA_033439905.1 Ceryle rudis
TCTTCTCTTCTCTTCTCTTCTCTTCTCTTCTCTTCTCTTCTCTTCTCTTCTCTTCTCTTCTCTTCTTCTCTTCTCTTCTCTTCCCTTTTTTGTCTCAGATGCTTTGCCTAAGATTGCACATGGAACTCAGTCATGGAACATGTCATTTTGTCCTAAATACTAGAGTCATTTTGTGATTGATGTTTCTGAGCCCCAACATTACCTTATGAACCTTAGAAGAAGTGGGAATAGAGTAGAAGCAGAGAAGAGGTGTAGTTATTGCTCTGTGGGCCACTGAAGGAAGATCACCTTTGCAGAGAGTACGTGATGTGGTTCACTGGACTGCATGTTAACAAAGCCATACTGGGTTGGTTATTAGGGTCCCTTGGAAAGTAACCTGTAAATGTGAGAATTGGCCCTTAGCTTATGTGAAAGACAAAAATACTTATATTTAAGATAACTCAGAGAAAGAGTAGTGATTTTAGAACTGTACATTTCTCTTTATTAAGACATCACATTTCCAATCTCCTAATCAACAAAATGTAAAGAGGCTTGAAATCATTTTGTCCTACTAAGCCTAGTGCTCTGCTTAATTATCATAATAAAAAGGAACGGCTTTTGTTCTGCAGTTCACTGCAATTGGTTTCAAATAATTACCTTTATGTCTTTTTAGCTATCTAGTTTACAGAAAAGATCAGAGTGTACATAAAGTTTACATTAAAAAAAGTTCAATAACTTGTTATCTGAAGATAACAATTTAGCTTTATGTTCACTGCATATACTATGGCTTTTGTGGCTTCTTTTCCCTTTGAATGACATGGTCAACAGTTCATCACATTTGCACCTCAGAGGCAATTGTTACCCACTCATGTGTGAAAATAGCAGAGTCTATTTAGATTAAATTGCTCAAGATCATCATGGATTGGTAAGGAACAAATTACAACATTTTGCTGAAAGAAGATTGTTGTTGCCTTCCACCTCGCACATTCTGGGCAAAATACACAAATGTATTCTTAAGATCACAGAATTCAAAATTCATTCTGTTCCTTCTGCTCAAGGAAGATAAGTGTACTTAGAAAAAAAGGAAGAAAGAAATTACAACAAAACGTTAAATAGTTACTTGTGTCATCACTTAAGGCATCCCTCATGACAGGAAAATACAAGAATATCGGAAACTCTGGAAAAAACACATAGAACAAAATGTGCAGATAGAATATGTACAATAAACACAAACATACATTAAACATTCTAAGCAAACCACTTCAAAACTACATGTACCTACTTAATTTAGCTTCTCCAGCAAAATGCTGTGGGAAACGGTGTCAAATGCCTTACTGAAGTCCGGGTAGACAACATCCACCACTCTTCCCTCATCCACTAGGCGGGTCACCTGATTATAGAAGGAGATCAGGTTAGTTAAACAGGACTTGCCGTTCATGAACCCATGTTGGCTGGGCCTGATCCCCCTGTTGTCCTGCACTTCCTGCGTGATCACCCCCAAGAAAAACTGTTCCATAATCTTCCCTGGAACTGAGGTCAGGCTGACAGGCCTGTAGTTCCCCAGATCCTCCTTCCTGCCCTTGTAGATGGGTGTCATGTTGACACACTTAGTTCATTATTATCTCCTGTCATAGGAATGTTGGATAGAAAAAAGTTCACTTTCATGATAATTCAGTATTGTACTGTCTTATTACTATATGTGTACATATACACAGACACGCAACTGACAAAGAAAAGTATTAAAGGTAAATAGGTACATGTCTGCATGTGCACACCTGTGAGCACAGAGATACATACAAAATGCAGCTTATGTCAGTTTAGGACAGATGTTTTAGCAGAGCTAGAAGAGGGCTGGCAGTGCTGTGATTGAGGCTGCACCAGCACAGTGGCAAGCTGGACCTTTTCTACGGGTTTTCTGGGGCACACCAGCTCAGCACAATTAATAAATCTTCAAAGGGTACTACATGCTATACGCTGTTGATGACTTTGTACAATATGCATAGACAGTCTTTCTCAGTTACTGCTCCACAATTGTGAGCAGGTTCCTGGGGACACTGTAACCTGCTTAGGGGCATGCCTTTTTCCATGCCTGCTTCACTGCCACCAGCATCCATTGTCCTCTGCCTTTGACCTCTGCAATCCAGTCCTATTTTCTGCAGGGAGGAATTTCAGGGCAGAAGGGGATTCCCTGCAGTTCTGTATCTCTAAAGCATTCCCACAGAAAGCAGACATTATTTGGTTCTTTCCGTAACATACAAAGAATAAAAACACTTTATAAATATGGAGAGGTTTCTTTATCTCATGGGGTATACCTTTACACTACATGAGGAACACAGAAAGATTTCAGGAAGAGAAGAAATGAGGAAAATTACTAAGTAGTCTGTGGACAGCAAGATATTCTTTGGTGTTCCGAATTATTTTTTTTCTGAATAACTCATTTACTGTTTTTGGGGTGTAGTCCAAGGAAATATCTATTTGACTGTGTATAGAAATCTGTGTCACTTAAGAACAAAACCAGAGCTCCTTTCAACAATGGAGTGAATTCTGTGTTTCATGTA
Organism: Ceryle rudis; assembly: GCA_033439905.1. Taxonomy (NCBI): domain Eukaryota; kingdom Metazoa; phylum Chordata; class Aves; order Coraciiformes; family Cerylidae; genus Ceryle; species Ceryle rudis. The sequence goes on from JAAGNO010015554.1 coordinate 12,672, forward strand.
AAGGTAGAAATAAAATTTACAAAATTAATTATTTACATAGCTGTAGCAAATAAATTATTATTTAAAAATGTGTTGCTAATCAAAATATATTCATCTTAAGAACCTTGACAAGCAAATGTACAAAAAACCTGTCTTCCTTTGTTTCATGTTAGGATTTTGCATTTGCAACTTAACAAATATTAAAAACCAAACAAACAAATGAAAATAATCAACAAACCCTTCTCTCTTCATTTGAATTCTTACAGGAGTATATCAGTGATGCATTTCAGGCATCTTATTCCATATATGCAGACGTGCTTTCAAGTCCTTTGCCTAATTTGCACCAAAGTCCACCCCCTTAGATGACCTACCTGTAGATAGGTAGGTGGTTTTCCAGCTTGGGATGTCAGAAGTCTTTCAATACAATGGTGTTTTCTTATCATTTCCTGATTTCAGAAATGGTGATGGTCTAAGCCTAGTAGCCTAGAGTCTGGCCTTTGATTCCCATATTGACTAACATATTGAATACACAATGATATGTTCCCATATCTGGAAAACAAACCCAAACGCTGCTAGATGGTAAAGGTTCAAAATAACCAATATTTGATGTTCTCAATATAATAGAGATTTCCAAATTACATTTGGCTGTGTTTTACTCAGTATGATGGACAATTTAAAATGATTTTGAAAATCATAATCCTAATTCATTCCACAGTAGGATTTTTTCATATATATACTTAGTGTTAAAAAAAAAAAAAAAAAAAAAAATTCCCAAACCACAAATGGCGGGATTCTATTTACTTTCTCCAGTTTGCAATTAGAACAATCAATATATTGACACAAAAAGAAACATGTTCACATCAATAGGATTCATTGGTAAATCTCTTCGGCTGAATGTTTGAATGTCTAATTAGTGTTGGGTTTGAGACTTGTGGGACTTTATAATTACCTTTTCAAATTAAAATTTATCTAGGTTGAAAATAAAAAGAAATATGGAATAATACTTTTAAAATGTCTTATGAAAAGATGTGTATATTTCTAGTTGAATCAGAATCAAGCATTTCCTCAATTAGTGAGGGCATATAGGATTTGAAAAACTGCTGAATATGTATTATTGTTGCATTGACAAAAAAAGAAGCTTATTTTAGATATTATCAAAAGGAAGAATTATGATCTGTATTTGAGTATACAATATGCTGTGGAGTAAATATGCATCCTTCCTCAAAAATATTTTTAAAAAATTAAAAATAGGTAATGATACTCTAAAGTCTAGTTCTCTTTTGAAGCTGTTAATCATCATCTTATTGATTGTTTATTTACTGCATGCTTATTGTTTTCATTTTACTGTCAGCCCCGTCTGATAGTGTGCAGGGTTGGAGTCTGCTGATGGAGCTAAGCAGACAATGTTTAGTTACATAGATGAATTTGCTGTACTGGGCTCAGTTTTATAAAACCAAGCCACAGTTGCGGTTTTAAAATTTGCATGCTTTTAGATTAAAAAAAAAAAAAAAGTTAATAACCTAAAAAAATTGAGGTAAAAAATCAATTAGATTACTTGATTCGTGATATTAGTAAGATACAACTTCTTCAAGTCAGTAGAGGTATATTGGTCAGTACAAAGGCATGTAGGTCAGCCATCTGTCTTTTGCATTTTCCACTTCTACTGAAAACTCACTGACTCTTGACCTGTGTGTTTGGGTCATTGCTGTATTTTGTACCTTCCTCTATGGTGTGCATACAGGGAAGTCAGATTCTTTCTGATCCATAATTGTTTATGTTGGTTTGTCTTTTCACGCAGAGAATGGGGAGAGAATTTTCCATATAGATACTCAAAAGACATTTTGAATTAAATACTGCTCTTTTTCTTTTGTCTTTGTCTTTGTCCTTTTTTTTTTTTTTTTTTTCCTTTTTTTTTTTTTTTTTTTTTTTTTTTTTTAGTATATATGTGATGACTAATGAATTGGCACAGAGTCAAACTAAGTGTACCTTCCTACTCCAGTACTTAAGACTGAATCTAGAAAACACACAAGTAACTTAATTGCAAGCAAGCCCATGGGATCACTGACACAAATCTAGGATTCAGCCTAATGTTCCATCATTTTCTCTAGTATATTTATAGTACAGTATATGTAAGTATATTTTTAAATATTCTTCTAATTCATGCTGGGAGTTGAAATTTGGTATTTTATTTACAAAGGGTGGTACTAGACACACAGAGACTACAAAACTATAAGCAAATCTATTCTGGATATATTCAGGAAACTACTGTAGAGAGTCCAATGGAGGCCTGCAAAGATGATTAGGGAACTGGAGCTTCTCTTTTATGAGTAAAGGATGAGAGACCTGGGGCTATTTAGCCTGGAGAAGAGAAGGCTGAGAGTGGATCATATCAATGATCTAATGAGCAGGCGTCAACAAGATGGGCCAGTCTTCTTTCAGTGGTACCCAGTGATAGGACTAGGGGCAATGAGCACAAACTGGAACACAGGAAATTCCACTTCAACATAAGGAAAAACTTCTTCACTGTGAGAGTGACAGAGCACTGGAACAGGCTGCCCAGAGAAGTTGTAGAGACTCCTTCTCTGCAGACTTTCAAAACCCACCTGGATGCATTCCTGTACAACCTGCTGTAGTTAAACCTGCTTTAGCAGTGGGGGTGGACTAGGTGGTCTCCAGAGGTCTTTTCTAATCCCTACCATTCTGTTATTCTGTGATTATAATCTGTCACCTTTCCTTACTGCTAAATCAAATACATTAATTTGCTTTGTAGCTTTCCAAAATTAGCATATTCTCCTTTGCAAAAAATTATCTCAGTATCTTCAGCCATTTCCTCCCCAGACAGAAAATTCTGACTGTTTAAGAGCAAAATGTGGACAAGTTGATGTTTGTTATGCACAACAGAAGATCAGCAAACTATTCTAGTTTTCATCTTCAGCTGTAAGACTGACATTTAAGCCTGTGTTGTTGTGGACACTTGTATTTGGCACTATATGAAAAGGAAAAAGTGGTCCCTGTATATTCCAGAAGATGCTCAGTACTAGTCTAAAACAGAGATTAGAGAAGGATTTTTTTCATTTACAAGTACTATCACAGATTAGCCTGGTACAGCTGAAAAAAGGACATTTTTCTAGTTGTCTTAATTTAGTTTTACATTTGATTGTTGGGTCATTTCTGCCTCTCTGCTACAAAGGCACAGTGGAGAAAATTAACTACAGAATCCTGGCTAAACTATATCAATTTTAATGCTGTCTGACACAGTGTTTAAGTGAGTCTGAATGTACCTTTTCCTGTTTCTGCTAGGGAGCTGTGGAAATGTCTGCAGAGCAGCAAGGAATTTTAATGATCAACACAGTACCGCTAAAACGTATTTACATTTCAGCTTTGCTTATATGATACTGATTTATTCTGTCTTTGAGATATAAGCTTGGAAGAAAGCCAAGTCCTGATATCATGTGTGGACATCATTGTCAGAGCTGGTGACACTTTCTTCAAGATGACAGGGGAACTTTTCCTTCAAGATGACAGAGGAACTTTTCCTAGAAGTTAGCTGACATAAAATTCTATCAGCATTGACCATGCTTTTCTCTTTGACCAAAGATTGGGATGAGAAGATAACAAACCTACCAGTCATGTTTGCACATACTGACTAAAAGCCAAGTTTTACTATTTGGGCATAACAAATAAGCTATTTCTTTGGGCTTTATCCATGTTAATAGAAACACAGATAGGGAAAGCTACCACGCTTTGCTTGAATCTGGTTCAGGGTTCAGAAAGAGACTTTTCAGAGGCAGACCAATGGAGAAATTCTGTGTGAAAGCTCAATGGTTTTAAGTCTATCCTGAAAAGATATTTAATATCTGTGGAACAGATGATGTATAGACCTAGAGACAGGAAATTGTGGAGTTGATAACTTAATGGTATCTGTTAATTTGTGTCATAGAGATGACTTTTACATGACGTGTAACACTTCAAGAAAGTATTGCTGGAAAAGTGCAAATGATGTGGATGTCTCTCATAAGTCAGATAAGAAAGATTGTTTCCTGAGGGAGTTCCAGGACAGATGGCATTTGCAAATGAAATGGCAGCGATGACAGAATTTGCCCAAGCAGATGTAAGCTGCTTCCAGGGAAACAAGAAGTTGTTGAATGAAGCAGGATCAACATCAACACCTATTAGAATGGCTCATCTGAAAAGATGCTCAGATAACCATTATGTTACACACTGACAGCTAGGAGACCACAGTGTTGTTAGTTTCTGGATTGGAAATCAGTTTTTATTTCCAAAGAGAGCAATCAGTGAAGAAGAAGGAATGGAAGAAATATATGCAGCAGGAAGCAAACTGATAGATGCAAAACATCAACTGCTGCATGCAACAGGGCCAATACACTTCCTATGAACTTCAGGGATTCCGTTACTACTACTCTACTAAGATAATTAATATTTGTAGAATGGATCTGTCAATGATCAATTCCTTTAAAGTATGAGGGAAATAGATTTGTTTCTGTGAGTCTTCAGGTACTTTTGCTTTGGTTGCATAAGAGAAACTATGGAATCTGATAGTATATTTAGATATATTAGTGACACCTTTACTATGTCTATGATGGACAGTGATGAACAAGTCCAGAATGTGCTTTGGATTAAAAGCTGCTTCAAATCCATATTACATAACTGAGTGACCATTAAATCATTTCCACAGGATTATAATGGATATTTTAAGTAAAATAGCAACTTAGACTGCAGTTAAACAGATGTATAAGTGGAATTAAGCAGTTTCATGGTTTTAAAGCTTGTTTTGTATTACAGGGACTAATTTTATCTCCCAAAGAAAGATAGAGAAGCAAAGGATCCCAATCATGGATTTCATATATTTGCCTAGCTCCAGACATCAGGGTGAGACAGTAGTCCAGAAATTTCCGGAAATATGTATGATAGTCACTAGGCTTAGTAACAGTTTCAAAAAACACATTGAGGGTTTTCATTTTAAAGCATTGAATGACAGTTATTCACATCTTGCTTAACACTGATTCAACCTTATGGAAAGATGGTAAAGCTTTTAGTTCTGATTTAAAAACTTTGTGGGATAATCCTCTATGTCACATTCATTTATGACTGAGGAATTACAAAAGAATAACCATATTACCCTGTCCTGCAATGTGTTATTCATTAAAGTAGTTTGGTCCACCCTGATATGTTTGTGGGGTAAGACAAAGCATTGGGGCATAAGCAGTTGTCATTTCTAGATGCAATGCTGCCAGTAAAACCTTCAGGCAGCTACAGGCATCACACTGGAATTTTGGTTTTGTTTAAAATGAAATAGCAAAGGAGGAAAAGTTGTAGAATTTCTTACCTTGGTTGAGTCAAGAGCAAAACAGATGTTATTTTCCTGAGTAAAACATTACAGAAACAATAGAGGTAACAGGCTACAGATTTCAAGTGTATCAACATCTGATTAGATCCAGTCAACTCTTAATCTACAAGCTGAAATGTTTGTAGTTATGGAAACCCAGTCTATTTTGGAAAGAAATCTGGAATATTTGTAAAGGATATTTGTGTCTTGAGGAATCTATCACACATTATGCTCCCATTATCAAGACTGAAACTGTGAATAAGTTGAACTTATATTAAAATGTGTGTGTCTAAGTAGCATGTATCTGAGCTTTAATATAACAGAAACAGTTAAGTCTGAACATCAGCAGATTTATTGTGCAATATATTTCAACATGTATTATTTGCAGTGGTTTGTATTATTCCTGGTTTTGTTATACTGAAAAAACTCCAAACTAACAACCAAAATGAAATATGCTTTCAAATTCAAGTAATATTTTTACCAGAGTTTCACTTGCAAGAATCTTGCATATTTCTTTGTGTAAGTTGTTGAACATTTCTGAATAGGCTTTACTTTTCTTTTTGCAGCAGTAAAGAGTTTAAATGAATTAAAAGAAGCGCATAGTAGTTCTATACAGTACTATCCTAGCATATATTTAATTTTTGCATTTAATGTTATTGATATTAACATTAATGAGACTGGAGTACTGTATGCTTTGCAAAACTATGCATTCCCTCTGAATACTAAATATCTCAACATCTGGACTTGTTTCCTTTTCTTCCATAAGTAATATATATAGAATCATAGAATCAAAGAATTTTTTAGGTTGAAAAAGCATCTTAAGATCATAAAGTCTAATGATTAACCTAACACAAGCAAGTCCACCACTAAAGCATGTCCCTAAGTGCCACTTCCTTGTGTACTTTAAATAAGTCTGGGGGTGGTGACTCCACCACTTCCCTGGGCAGCGTGTTCCCAAGCTTGACATCCCTTTCTGTGAAGAAATTTTTCCTAAAAATTTCCTGAAACCATTTCCTCTTGTCCTCTCACTTTTAACTTGGGAGAAGAGATTTGCTACATCCTTCTTTCAGAGAGTTGTAGAGAGTGATAAGGTTTCCCCTGAGTATCCTTTTCTCCCAGCTAAACAACTCTAGCTCCCTCAGTGGTTTCTCATAAGACTTGTGATCTTGGCTCTTCTTCGGACATGCTGCATATGATGCAGTAAACTTTACCATATAAATTATTTCCTCACCTTACCATAAAGCAACATAGTAATGATTGAATAATAACATACATATGCATTTTCACATATATTTCCTTTTGACATTTGTATCAAAGAAGGTTTTGTCCCTGTTCAAATATGCCTTCTGACCAGAATAGGTGCATATGTCTATGGGCTTCCTACACAATAGGGTGAGAGGATCTTTTTGTTCTGTAAAAGAGTTGGAGTACTTATACTGTATGTCACAATTAGGTTTGGCTGTCAACTGTGTGCTAACAACCTGAAGTGACATCCACTGCGTAACATCATATATAATGTTCAATGACCTCAGTGCTTGTTGGAGGCTGATCGTATTGAAATGGCTTCAGAAAGAATCATATTTCATATATACCTGGTTTGTGTACTTTTTTTTTCCAACAACAAAACAAACACATAATAGATTGCTTCCATGTATCACTACATTTTTTGTATTCATCCACATACAGGACAAATGTGATGTCAAGCTGCTACGGTTAAAAGATGTGGTGCTAGACAACATTATTAGCAAATATATTACAAGTAATTTCACATACATGAGAAGAATCTTCTGGCTATTTAACTTGAAAGTTAATGAAGAAGAAAACTTGCCCTTCACTAGTGTTACAAGTTTTGCACAGCTTCTGTTTCACCATAAGCCAATGCCACTTGCTTTTTTGTGATATCAGTACCATCATGTTAGCTGTTTCCATTATGCCTGACACAAACATATATAACACAACTGGCAGATACCAAAACCCATGAAATACATATGTTTTGGCAAATTAATCAGGGCCAACACACAGACCTGTACACTGATATGTGGTCATTTGTACTGTTATATTCTTAGAATGGCCGCTGAAATAATTTTGGCCTCATCAACCAGCACTCCAGACACTATGCCCAGGCACAGTTTGATGCTTATCATGGGCCAGGGACTCCTCCTCACAAGCAATCTGGATGCAGTTTCTACAATTTGGGACAAAAGAGTATTTATCTGTAGAGAAATAAGCTCTGCCAAGGCAGCTGGCAGCAGGGCCAAAGAATAGTTTGTGGCCCATTTTCTTTATTAGCACAGGCACAGAGTCTAGACAATGAATAACATGCACTCCCTATGTAACTACACCTATTTGGATTCCACATCCTTGCTCTTAGCTTTGGAGTGTGGTGAGCTATGCTTAACAATTCAGAAGCCAAAATGATTTATGCACTATTGCAGAAGGCTTTATATTTTTATTTTTAACTAAGGGAAGTGGATGATTAAAATCAACCTAAATTTTTAGTAAGGCAATGCTTTGTGATAGCATTTCTTTCATAAAGGTGTTCTGTGGGAGTCATAAATGATGCTGTACAAATTATGTCAAACTCTGTCTAATTCCCAAAAGCATTTTAAGATTAATTGATGCAGTAGGTATGCTCCAGCCACAGTGTTGCATGTCGTTTGTTTTGTGACATTCAAGGATGAAGCTAAATCCCTGAATGTCAGAGAGACATTCAGGATTTTGTGCAGTACTGTCTGCAGAGAGTGTTTGACCTTCACTCTGGTACTTGCTGGGGGCATTCTAGTCTTCTGAATGCTCATAGGAGGCCAGAGATACCTGTGGCCTGTTTTGGCAGAACATAAAATACAGTGCCGAGCAATTTTCAGTTCAGACAGAGCTTGAAATGCAAGCAAGCCATGCTTTTTCAGCACAAAATACCAGGTGGTATTTAGGCTTTCAGATCCACTTCCAGTTTCTGCAGTGTTAAAAGGTATCTACCCTGGCTGATTTAGTGGATTTTGGATTAAGTTCTGTATAATGTCTGAAGATGGTGAGAATTTCCTGAAAACCAATTCCTCATATACTAAATTTGTAATTATGTATATGTCCTCCTAATACACGTGCTCACTACATCCATCAGAACTATCTTACATAGAATGGCCAGGCAGAAAATATTCCTTACGCTTTTCAGCTACGGATTGTTTATTTGATGGACTAATTATTTATTTTTCTCTGCTTTGCCTTTCCTTTCCTTTCCTTTCCTTTCCTTTCCTTTCCTTTCCTTTCCTTTCCTTTCCTTTCCTTTCCTTTCCTTTTCCTTTTCCTTTTCCTTTTCCTTTTCCTTTTTTTTCTTTTCCTTTTCTTTTCCTTTTCTTTTAATGTTTTCTGGGACATTTTAATCTTTAAAGTTAAAGACTTATTTGTAAAATCACATATATCATCTCAGGCTTTGATGGTTCACAAAGCTATGATAAGTTGTACTAGGTCAAATCCTTAGTCATATCTGAAGATGGAAGAGTTTATCAATAAGTTAGTAATATTTTCCAGCGGGACAACTAATGTTTAATGGCTTTTGGATATAGGTGTAGATTTAATTATGGCATTAAAAAAAAAAAAAAAAATCCCATTTTCCTTCTTAAAAGGGGAAAAATAAATTAATTTTTTAAAATGAAGCATAGAAATAATTATTCTAACAAAAGAAGGGGAAAAATAGAAAGATTAAATACTTGGCCTAGTCTTTTGATTCAAATGTAAAGAGACTTGAGAAATCTGCTTTCAATTCATCTTAACTTTTTGTATCACTCTCCTGAGGAATCAATATTTATTGTTCAACACAAATGGGAACTGAACTCAAAATTATGCCATTTATGAATCTGAATCAAGTTCTGAAAGGACAACCCACCTTAGAAAATCATCATTTCTTTATCTCTACTTGGCCACTCCTGGAATGGAATAATGAAATAAATTATCGTATCTCTTATCTTAATATATTTTAAGCCAATTTCCACCTTGGAATATACTCCCAAATTCAAATACTCACTTCTTTCTGCAAACCAAATCTGAAATTACTTATGCCTTTTTTTTGTAGGTGATGATAGCATACTGCTCTTCTTGAGTTACCACATCTGTGTAACCTCCTCAAGGGCTTTCAAGATATACATGGATAGAATTGGAATTGATAGCACTTCTCAGAATATGCCTAAATGTCTTGCTTAAAAAGAAAGCTTTTATATAATAACATAAAGAAATATGAACGTTGCTGTAAAATTTTTACAAGAATCAAAGAAGCACTAAATGAAATTTTATGTGCTACCTTCCTTGGAAAAGTGTTTACATTTGAAGTGACCTAATTGGATAAATAGATGCAAGGAGTGAAAAATGCCCATTTTGAAAAGACCCATACAAGCCTTTTTTTTTTTTAACTTTATATTTTATTGCGTATATAGGCTGAAGCCTTGCCATTTTAACAATGACATGGATCTTCTAGCAACTTCTCCTCAAGGAGCATCCTCCACCACACTCATTTCTACTTTAAAAACAAGTCTGAATTCCACCTATAAATTTTCTTATTGATGACCCATTTTGAAGCTGTCTGAACCAATTAATATGCATAGTATATTTCTACAGAGGGAGAATCAACAGAAAATGTCATATTACCCTTTTGTAGTGTTCTGTGGCAGCCTATTCAAATGTCCCATTAATAGGAAGCAAAATGCTTGTTTAGTTATTTGTTTTCCTTCTCCACTGTATAAAGGAAGCACTTTTTGGCTAGAGAATGTGAATATATAACTCTGAAATGCATCATGAGCTGCTGGCAGGAAATTTATAACTCGTGCTTCCTTATCTGCAAATAGCATGCTCCCATTATGGAATAGGTCAAGCATTCTTTTTGCCTAAACCACATTAGACTGCTTTTGAGAGCTGTCCTGGGGCTTAAGAAGCTCTTGCTGAAGGACTAATGTAAGATAGTGGAAAGTTCAAAATATCAAAAAATACAAAGGAGGAAGAAACATATGAACAGAATCTTCCTTCAGCTTAATCATTAATATACATCTGGAGAAATAACACTGAAACCAGAAAATTACTCTGGAATTATACCAGAAGAAAAGTAAACAAAATAAAACAAATATGTTGGGAGAAAATAACATGAGAGTACATAAAATAGACAAGCATAATTGAAAGGAAAAATTTCAGAAGATAGAGTAATAAGGTAAACAGAACAATTAGGTCACAGCTTAGATAAAGTAACAGTCAGCTAAATTATAAACTTACGTATCTAAAACTCATAACAAGATCTGTCATTAATGTACAGCTCCTACCTTAGTAGTTATAATACTTTTCAGAAGTTGAGACATTTGACTTAAAATCTGCTGCAGTTACCTGCTCAACAAACATGTTAACTTCATAGAACTTCCCTGCATGCAGTGGAAGCTTGTATTCAGAGTAAACTGACTCTCATAGTGCTGTATGGGAAGAATTTGCAACTCTGGAATCAGGCCTTCAATCTTGTGGCATGTGCTTAGAAAATTTGTTCTATAAAGCATTTAATGTAATCATTAAGGACATAGACTCACAAAGGCAAAGGCATTAGGCTGCCTAACTCTTCCAAAAATTTGCAAATTTAAGATACTAAAATGCATGAGAAGTTTGAGTCCAAGTCCCTGAATCAGCAGTGTAGTTACAGAGCTGCCTGAGCATTGCTCATTTTTTTTTTTTTTTCTGAATTGAAGCATTAAGAATATTAAGATCTTTAGTTTATGTCCCAAATTACTAATCTGGTTTACCAGTATCAAAAATAATTTTCCTCCATAGAGGTGTCAGAAGATGTCTGTCACCTATGCTAGGTAACAGAAGATATATCATAGTCAATGGAGAATTAAGCCATAAATGTAATAAAGCCTGGGGAGTTAGTAAGTTAAATACAAGAATGATTTCAGATACTCTGAGGTTTATTGCCCTGCAGCTTCATCCATCCCAGTCTCCAGCTGAAAGGCAAAGATAATTTCTAACACAGTAATTTACCAGTCAGCCTTATGCACATATCCTAGATGTTGTCTAGGATTTGAAATGGCACAAGACAGCAATATTTAAGAAAACAAACCCCATCTTAGTTGTTCATGCTCAGATGAGATTAATTGCTCTCTAATCTCCATTAATTGCATTGATTACATCTCCAGTGAATGAAACACTAGATAATTTGTATGGTTGTGGATGTCTACATCCAGACATTCAGTCCCATTATTTTAATCTCATGATTAATTCTATTCTAGCTGACCATAGTGACATCTAGTTGAAAATATCCTAATTTAGCATAAGTGACTTTTTGAACCTGCTGAATATTAATTAATATTTTGAGGTGATTTTTGTTGTATTTGGGTGGAAAGAATCTATACTCTGAAATACATTTATTTTTAGAATTACTACCTGATTAAAAGTTTAGGGTTATAAATACTGAAACTTCTACGCTTCATTTATCCAGAGTGTAGGAAAGGAGAGTTACGTCACAACTAAATGATAATGATGGCAAAAAGATATCGAGTAACAGAAAAGAAACAGGATAAAAAATAGGAATAAAAAGAAAAAAATACAATTGGGCAAAACCAGGGTAATAAGACAAGTAAGTCCTTTGTGGGACCCTGGGCAAAGTTCAATTGCATCAATACTTCATATCCTTTGTCACTTTTTCCACTTTGTCTTCATAGAATCATAGAATGTTTTAGGCTGGAAGGGACCTCTAGAGGTCATCTGGTCCAACCTCCCTTCACAAGTAGGGACATCTCTACCTAGGGCATGAAGGACTAACTTCCTGAAGACAATAAATTAGGCATCTTCATGTTTCCATTAAAGTGAGTAGTAAAACTCCCATTAATTTTGGTAGGTCAAGGGACAATTTAAAGTGTATGTTATTAAGCAGATTGGTTTGTGGATATATTGAAAAAAAGAGAGAAGTTTCATTAAATCACACTAAACAAGTTTCTGCTATGCTTACAATTCTTTTTCCTTAGAAATTCAGTTGTTCCAAATCACGTTTAGTTTTGTTTTGCTTCCTGCAGAATTAACCAAATTGTAAAATTGTTTGTTTCTAAGTAGAACAGGCTAATACTGAAGGGAAGTAATCCAAAATCTGTTTTAATATTAGGAACAATCATTTTCATATTTTCCTTCTTAAAAATGGTCAGCCAACACAGTCAAAGATGCAGCTTGAACAGATATTTCAAAGGTAATCCACAAAATGGGAGAAGTTATCGAACTATTTGTTGGCTTGGGGTTTTTTAAAAAAATAAATACAATGTATGTTTCTAAGCTATTTATTATGAAAGAGTAAAGAAAGAGAGTGAAGTATATATGGGGTACTTTCTGCGATAAACTGTTTGCTAGTTCCTTTACTGGAATGCAACCTTTTCTTGGGTTTGCATAGTGATTTTTTTTTACTGTCTTCTGATAAATGCCCCTAAGTGTGGAAATGACATAAACTTGTGGTACGTTGATACAGCATTCCTTCCTTCTTGCAGTAAGAGTCCTGTGTATCTGGTATTCTCACAGCAGCTTGAAAAGACTACACTGAAATGTTGTCACCATATTTATGCTGCATTCTGTATTACTTAAGACTAGTTCAAAGCTTGTGCTGGGTACCTTCCAGAGCTGGAATGAAATTATTGCTCTCCTTTGTCTTCTGGAAAACTTGGGAAAGAACCTAGGGGAGAGGAGGAACTTCTTCAGAGTCTCTGGAGATTGGCAAAGCTAGAAATAAAATACAGTACAACTTGATATGATTTGTTTTGTTCACACTTGGGCCATCAGATTTGGAGGGATGCCTTTTACCAGTTTGTAAATATGGAGAATGAATTTGAGATGAAGGGAAGAATGAGTATGTGACATGCCAGTTTCCGCAAAGATTAGTTTAGTTTCGATAGTAGAAAGGTACTGCTGATGAAATGGACCTCATTTTCCCACTGGGAAGTTCATTACTGTTCTATTGCAAGACATAGAGTCATAGAAACATTTAGGTTGGAAAAGACCTTCAAGAACATCGAGTTTAACCATCATCCTAACTCTACCAAGTCCACCACTAAACCATGTCCCTAAGCACCGTATCTACGTGACTTTCAAACATGTCCAGGGATGGTGATTCCACCACTTCCCTGGGCAGCCTGTTCCAGTGTTTGATAACCTTTTTTGTGAAGAAATTTCTCCTGATATACAACTTAAAGCTCCCTTGGCACAACTTGAATAAATTTCCTCTTGTCTTATCATATGTCACTTAGGAGAAGAGACTGACCCCTATCTCTCTACAACCTCCTTTCAGGTAGTAGTAGAAAGTGATAAGGTCTCCCCTCAGCCTCCTTTTCTTCAGACTAAGTAAGATCAGTTCCCTCAGCCACTCCTCACAAGCTTGTGCTCCAGGCCTTTTATCAGTTTAATTGCCCTTTTGTAGCAACTCAATGTCTTTATAATGAGGCTCCCAAAACTGAACACAGTACTTGAGGTGTGGCCTCATCACTGCTGAGTACAGGGAGATGATAATTTCCCTAGTCCTTCTGGCTACACTGTTCCTGATACAGGCCAGGATGCTGTTGGCCTTCTTAGCCAACTGGGCATGCTGCTGGCTAATATTTAGGTGGTTGTCAATCAGTAACCCTGGGTCTCTCTGATGAGTGGTTTTCCAGCCACTCTTCCACCAGCCTGTAGCACTGCATGGGGTTGTTGCGTCCCAAGTGCAGGACCCAGCACTTGGCTGTGTTGAACCTCATCAGTGGCCTTGGCCCATTGATCCATCCTGTCCAGATCTCTCTGTAGAGCCTTTCTACCCTCAGGCAGGTCAATACTTCTGCCCAACTTGGTGTCATCTACAAACATACTGAGGGTGCGCTCATCTTGTCATGAAGATCATTGGTAAAGATTTTAAACTGAATGGGCCCCAATACTGAGCCCTGAGAAACACCACTTGTGACCAACCACCAGCTGGATTTAACTCCATTCACCACCACTCTTTGGGCTCAGCCATCCAGCCAGTGTTCTATCCAGCAAAGCATACTCCCATCCAAGCCATGAGCAGCCAGCATTTTCATGAGAATGTTGTGGGAAGTGAAAGCAAGGCTTTACTGAAGTCTAGGTAGACAACATCCACAGCCTTTCCCTCATCAGCAAGGTGAGTCACCTTGTCATAGATGGAGATCAAGTTCATCAAGAAGGATCTGCCTTTCATGAACCAATGTTGACTGGGCCTGATCGTCTGGTTGCCCTGTATATGGTGTGTAATAGCATTCAAGATGATTTGCTCCTTGACCTTCCCTGATAGCAAGGTCAAATTAATAGGTCTGTAGTTTCCCAGATCCTCCTCCCAGCCCTTCTTATAGAAGTGTTTCAAATGTGACCTCTAGTCCACTGGAACTTCCCCAGTTAGCCAGGACTGCTGATAAATGATAGAAAGTGGCTTGTTGAGCTCATACACCAACTCCTTCAATACTCTTAGGCATAACCCATTTGGCACCATAGACTTGTGTGTTTCTGATGTAGTAAGTTGCTAACCATTTCCTCTTTGATTACGGAGGTCTCGTTCTGCTCCCCATTCCTGTCTTCCAGCTGGTGGGGCTGGGTAACCAGGGAACAACTTACTAAACATCTTATGGACACTTTTTGTCTGGAGATGTAAGCATGTGAAATGGGTGTTCTGTGCACCCTTCTGTACTAATTAATGACACACGTGGCCTATTACTAGTAACCAGACTTTTTTTATCCTATAAACATAATCTTTAGTCACATATACAAAATTTCATCAAGTGAAGATATGAGGAAATAGCTGAGAATTCACACACTTTTGTTTATTTTGTCACACAATCTGCAAGCTTTTGCTTAAACTGCACAGCAGAATTGTGGTTTGAACACTGTTTTTCCTTTGTGTATCTGAGCAAAGGAAAAAGACATGATACCTTACAAAACAGAAGTACAAAAGTAAGTAGGCAGGGACCCCAAAACCTCAAAACTATACTGTATTATGTAAGCTTAGTATTGTAACTTTTTTTTTTTTCTTAAAACTATTTTGCAGTGATTGGAATACCTACTACAATATTCTTTATTCTGAATTTCCTCAGGCATATAACTGCAATCACTCTATATCCTCTATATATGTTCAAACATTACTCTCCTTGGAGATTCCTGTGGGAAATATTCTTTTCTCTTTTTACTTCAATCAAGATCATCTGGTATGGCATATCGATTACAGACATAAGAAAATAACTCTCCACAAACCTAGCTAAGCAGCAAAAAAGGTGAGGACTATAGGAATATTATGCTGTTGTGCAGTATTTACTGCTTCATAGGAAGTTTTCAGGAGAAGCAGACTAAAACCTTATGATGAAAGTCCTAGAATTTACTAGACTGCTGTCCTGGTTTGAGTGAAAACAGAACTAATTCTGTTCAGTAATTTTACTTTTCAGTTCAGTACTTCTAACTAACAGCACTTTCTGAAGTTAGAAACATGTTTTCACAGACATTGTCTGCTGCCATCGGTGATAACCGCCCATGTTTAGAGTTACTACCAAGGATTGGTATGCAGACCAATGCCACTGCTGGATCTTGTGTATCACACAGAGGGGTGCAGAAAGTGAACGACCGCACCTAGGGAGGAGTGGACAGGGCAGGTGACCCCCAACTGACCAACGAGGTATTCCATCCCGTATACGTCATATTGGGTATATAAAGCAGAGGGATCCGAAGGGTCTCTAGGGCTTTTACCCGGGCTCTTCTCCCCTCTTGGACTGCTTCCCCAGAACATCCAAGGAGGACTCTGTCCATTCAGCCTTCTATCCTGTGGTCCTAAATCCGGTAGCAGAATCCAGCTCCTGAACACAGCTCCCGTCTGCTGCAGGGCCTGGTCTGGGACCCCCGGT
>JAAGNO010015554.1:28965-51196 GCA_033439905.1 Ceryle rudis
CTCTCTCCCTTATTCCTTTTCTCTTCCCCTTTGGGGAGGGAGGGGTGTTAACAGAGAGCGTCTGTTAGGTCTAAGGGGCTGCTCGAACCCTAAACCGTGACAACTTCTCAGCAAGAAATATTCCCCACAGAAGGTAAATTAAATATTAAGGACTTAGTAAGGAATTACCAGAACACTGTAAATAAACAACTTGAAATTGAAAACAATTGCAAAAATGTGTGATTTACAGGTTGACTTATCAGTGCATTTGAAAATGTGACTGTGCTTTCATACACAAAACTTAACAAGAGTGAATTTATTAACTTTATGTCTTTATAATTAGCCTTGGGAAATAATGTGATTGACATAGAAACACTGATCATCAAATGCTGTAGGACACCTCTAGCTAATGTCTAATCATCTTCACTGGTCAAAAACATGCTGTCACAGCATCATCTGGCTAATAATGAGAAAGTATCAAACAAAGAAATTCCGGTTCCTCAGAGCAGACTTTAATTAGTTTTAAATATTCACATATGAATATGGTTTCCTTCACCTTTATTCTTTGGACTTAACAGTTAAACTATACCAAATCCAGTCTAAATTTTCAAAGCAATATTTCCACAATCATTCATTAGCTTCTTCATGAACTTTATGGCCAACATGTGAATTTTAACAGCATCTGTCTGGTTTTGGAGCTTATTTTTCATTTTTAATGAAGAAAGTGTCTGAAGAATCTATTATGGATGGATGTGGTGGAAGTTATCATGGCAATGGCAGTGGCAAGTGGCAAGTGAGCAAAGGAAAAAAAGCATCTCCCTGCAGGAAAAAGCTTCTGATCCTTACCTGAGCTACACAGATGTGGGAGTCTTTGCCTTGCTCTGTTTGAGCTTTGTTAACAGTGAGTTCAGAAAGATGAAAATCCACTGCAGGATGCATAGCTGATTCCCATGAGATTTAAGGATCCTCTCAATGTAACACTCCTGTAGAAAAAAAATGAAAAAGGGCGTAAGACTTGGAGCATGGTACAAAACCCAGTATTTTTTTACTGAAGTCTTTGGTTGTTTTCAGTAATTTGTGTAATTTTTCTGCTGTCAGATTATATAGGATCTTTCTATAAGAGAATTTTTTTTAAATGAAACACTTTTTCTGGGTTTGGCTTGAACAGTTGCTAGAACACTCCCTAATTCAGCCCTTCACTTGGTATTACATTTCATTCTGAGGGGTGAGTGATGTTTTGTCTACAAGTTCTTGTGTACCTCAAATCCCAGCAACAGTAAACAATGTATTGTTATGAT
Organism: Ceryle rudis; assembly: GCA_033439905.1. Taxonomy (NCBI): domain Eukaryota; kingdom Metazoa; phylum Chordata; class Aves; order Coraciiformes; family Cerylidae; genus Ceryle; species Ceryle rudis. The sequence continues at coordinate 30,243 of JAAGNO010015554.1, forward strand.
CCAGAACACTGTCAAGTGTCTATCTCTGCCTGTGTGTGTAGATAGTCCGGTTCAAGCAAAACAGAACCAAAAATATGTTCTCAGACTGATTTCTACTATTTAGACATGACATATCACTCAGGACATTGCACAAGGGAAACACTAAACAAGAGGATTACAGCCTTTTTTCTTCTTTCTCTTTGAGCTCAGTAAAGAAAAAATATTTAAATTCCTTATTATGAATTATCAGATACTTCCTAAAACAGGTTCAGCTACAAAATTTGAATTTAAGACAAAATCATTCTATTTATACCAGCACAGAAAAGGAAAATGAGTAAACTGCATCTCTAGCAGCCCATTACAAACTATTTTGCTTATTAAAGTGGTTTACCTTTTCCGTGAAGAAAAGGCAAAGCTTTTTTTTTTTATTATTTTTTTTATTTTGAGGCAAAGCTCTCAAATCATGGGAGAGACAGAGAAAATGAATTGCATGATAATCCACTTGCTTGGGTTACTGACGTGGTAGAATATGTGCAAACATACTATACCACATGATAGGAAGGAGAGTTATTTATTAACACTGAAAAATGTGACTACTTTGCTTTCTTCAGTGAACATATATAACACTGAGAAATGAGAAGTTTTGTTATTCAAACTCTCCAGATTCCTTGAGTATTTTAGTTTAACCTGAAAATCTCCATTGAAAGTGTTTGGGGCTTTTTTGGTTTGAACTTCTCACACAAACACAAAGCACTATTAAATCTTTTGTTCTTGTTTTTTAAGCACCTCTACTTCAGACTGGAAACAGGATAGATTTTGGACAGTGGCAAATATTGGGATACATATATATTTTAAATTGCAAACTTCAAAAATATTGTAAAAAATTATGTTCATTCATAAGAAGATGAACTACTCTATTCATCCATGTATGTTTTCTACATGTAATGATTGTATCAAGGTTATAAAGTTAGATTGCTTTGTAGCATTTGGCAATACCAATTTAATAATGTTTGCTCAATCATTTGGGAAGATGATATTTTGATACTCATAGTTAAGTCACTCAGCAAAGGCCTTTGGCAGTCATACATCAAATCCTGATATTGAATTATAATGTCTTCAGAAACACCGAGAAATGGACCTAGGTCCTGATACTGTGCAAGGAATGGTTTCTAGGAAACATTTGATCCAGCACAATGGGCCATGCAGATGACTCTGCTGGTACAAGTATGACATAAAACCACTCTTCTGCTAGGGAGGTAAACTTTACACAGTAAGTAGGAGAATTGGAAAGAAATTTCTCAATGAATGGTAAAGGAATCTACCTTTGTATGCCTATCCCTCTGAGAGTAACCACAAAATGATATTATGTGGCCCACAGCTGCGATTACTAAACAAAATTTTAAAGTACCACAAACAAGCTTGGGAAAAACAAAATTAAGAAACTATGTAAGAATCTTAAAATTCTCATTAAAGAACTTTTGCTGACTATTCTGCATAGCTATCTTATGCTCGTCAGGATGGCACAAAGTCATCATGAAGTAGGAAGTAATCCTAAAAATATAAAAGTCTATATTGCTGTGAATCTGGAATTGCTAAAATTCAAAGCACAAAGGACAATTCAAAACCAAGGTACTGATTCTTGTAACTAATTACTTATTTATAGGGTTACATCTTATAAATGTCACTTAGATTTTGGGCCAAAGAAACAAAATTGACTAAGAGGAACAGTTTCAGAATATTTTCTTGGATAGCATGTTTGAATATTTTTTTAAGTAATACATTGACTTCACATTTTCTTTCCCCACCCCTTCAGTTGGCAAGTGTCTTTATGAGCTATAACCTTTCCACTTCTAGCCATGTGAATTATTTTACATGATTGATTGGTGTAATTAGGCTGTCTAGTGGAGCTGTGGCAGTTCCTTTTGCTGCCAAGCAGGAGGGACCTCAGTGCTGAACTCTCACAGCCTGGGATGGTCAACAATGGACCTGCCATGGAGAAGCTGAGACTGACCTCTGAGGAAGGTGGTGGACATGTCACTCAAAGAGCAGACCTGCTGACTGTGAGCAGAAAGCAGCTGCTCATGTGCCTCTAATAGCTGGATGCAAACTGGTAGTTGCATAAGGAAAAAGTGATGAGGTGAGACGTTTTGTGAATAAGGAGATAGGCTATTTGAGGCAAACTAGAGGGTAAGATAACTCTGCATTGAGTTAAAAACTAATGGCTTCCCTGTTACATCACTGCATAGAGTATCTGGAGATATGAAAATATCTTTTAAAATAATATAGCCTTGATTTATCATCTTCCAGCCCAATGGCGTTACCTTCTCTCATACTCTAACACTTCAAACATATCCTTAACATTAAGATCTATTCTGGTTAGGACCTCTCATGAGATAACTGGGTAGCAAAATTGTTGTCTTTAAAAAAGGTTCAAAAATTATAGCCAAAATGATAATTAAGCCCCCCGAATAAAATATTTGACCATGTACATTTTATACATAGATACTTAAAAGCTAAATTAAAAAATCTATATTAAAAATTAAACCTCCATGTTGGTGACTCTTCTCTTCATGCAATGTCTACATGACCGTTCATGTTTCGTATCAGTTATAAAGGTTTTTCCTCTCTTTTCTATACAATATCCATGTATATAAAATGATGACATATATTCTTATATGGCCCGAGAAACTAATGTAATTCTAAATCTATGTATAAAAACAATATAAATAGCATTAACTTGAAAAATATTTCATAACCTCTGGTAATTTTGTTTTGTATGTCATTTAGATGTATTGTTTCAGTGGTTCTTAATTTCACTCAGTCTTAATTGTTGTAATTAAAACCCATTATACAGGAAAATCAGAAGAGGTTTGGTGGTTCTAAATGGCAGGCAAACACTAGCTGCAGTCTTTGATGCACCAGTCCAATTAACAATGCAATCAAGTTGGAGAATTGGAGGCTAAAATAGAAGCGGGATGAGTGGACATGAGTCTTGGAAACTAACTGTTTGGAAAAGAGTCACTGGAAATATCTGAGGTATCCATGTAATCTTGATGAAATTCCTTTAAAAACTGCACATATTGAAAGCATATTAGAGTTGTAAAGGAACCAGACATAAAATATTTTTGGCTCATAAAAGGTCAGAGAAAAAAAGTATTCCTTTTTTGTGCAGATAACAACAGTAAACTCCCCTCCTAAAAACTGTGCTAAAAATTTCCATATCACAGTTGCCCAGAGTGCATAACAAGGAGAATATTAGTAATGTCCAGATGCACATAAATCTACAGGGATGCCTCTTGCCAACAGCAAAATGAAAAGGATGACAGTGTCAATCACATCCAATAGACTATGTTAACGCTTTTCAAACAGTTCTTTCACACTTGAAAATAGTGTTCATTAATAATGTATGGTCCAGTATGAAGGAGAAGGAATGTTGCCTCCAAACCCGATAGAATTCATTGTTTCTCTCTATACTCCTCTGAACAATAAAGCTCCATTTCTGAAGGACAATTTTTCTCCTGTCTTTAGGATTGTGCTGAAATTATTTCAAACCTATTATACTAATCGGACCTTTTAGTTTTAAAGCATGTGCTGCAAATGTTGCAATTTAAGAGGCTTCTCTCCCCACTGCATCTGTCCCCCCTCCTGCCCTCACTGGCATTTCTAGATTGTATGAGTAACTTACTAAGTTTTTCAGAATTGCTGGGTGGGTGACGGTGCAGAGTTTTTTCTCTGCTCCTCCGCTCTGTTGTTCGAGCAGCTGTCAGGAAGGTGGGCCTGTGGGTTTGGAGATATATTTTGAGACTAACAGATTGTAAACTCACACATGAGAACAGAAGAAATACTTAGAATCTGAAAAGGTTATCCACCCCTTGGAGACTAATCTCCTAATATACTATTTTTGTCAGAAAGCACCTCAATTGCTTCTCAAACAATCCCATTATTTTTGCCTCACAAACCATTCAGAGTGATGTTTATAACTGCCTGCTTATAGAAAAAGGTCCTTTTATACCCATGTGAATTCAAGTTTTATTTACTTTTAGTCACTTCCCTTTGTTCTATCATCTAAAGTGACAGCCTGTATTTGAAACAGTGACTTGCAATGTTCCTGCCCCAGAGGACAACCAGACCAGCAAGAGATAAATCAGTGCATTTTCCTCCCTTGCCTTTATAGAAGAAACAACCAGAATAGGGAAACTATCAAAACCCTTAGCATTTTGGTCTGCTCACCACAGTCTCTTCAGTTTTGCACCAAATGTAAAAGACTTTATTTTCTCACTTCCTAGACTTACTTTTTTCTTCCTGTCTTTTCTGCATGGCAGTATACACAAATATATACGATACCAATGGTATCAGTGTGATGGTCTCAGTAAGTTCTTCCTACGCACTGAGAACAACAGCAGGATTTCAGGTTTCACAGGCCCTTGATCTTTCTGGTCAGACTTTGGATTTTTTTTTTTTATCCATTTTCAGCACTGACATAGTAAGAATGGAAAAGAAATGCTGGTAAATGTTGCAGATTAGTAGCCCCCAAGCTCATAGTTTGATGTTTGGTCTTTGGTTTGGTTTTTATAAAGCACAGAATTTATATTCTGATCCCCTTCTGACATCTCTTGTCTCTTTCTAATCCATAAGAACTCATAGATCCTACTCTTCTTTTGGCATAGTTAAAATCAATGGCTAGCACTATGTCAAGTACTGCTCATTTTGAACTATGTTATACCAATATGCCTACTTATTTGTTTGACATGTGTTTGGGTTTTTTTTTCTAAGGACAGAGCCTTTCAAGTAGACTCCATTTTCATGAGGTCTACTGCATGATGTCTCAGGTCAGGGACTACTTCAATGTATGTATTAAGAAATTCTCTCTTGTGCATGTTTCTTATATCTGTTTAAACTTTATTTGTTACTTTATGATTTATTTTTTTTTTTACAAATACCTCAAGCAATACATCACAATATTTTGATATTATAAGCCTAGAAAAAGGAACTGTTAAGGTTAAATGAAAATTCATTTTTAAGATCTCAGTGAGAAAGTAAAAATGTCTTCTCTGTGTGGCTGGCAGGACAAGTAGCAATGTGAAAATGAGTTAATGTGTTGTCATCAGGTGAGATCAACCAACAGAAACAAGCCAAAGAAATGGATCACATCAGCTTGAAGCAGGCCTGGTTACTCAGCAAGTCTGAAACAGCCTAAACAGAAATGGGATAGTCAGGAAACACCAGAGTCCCCAGCATTCATCTCTGCAAAGGAAAGAAAATAGTTTTCAAAAATTAAGTTTTCTTACACTTTACCTAATCTGTCAGAGTGTTCATCTTCTCCTGTCAGTAAAAATACAATTTATTAACTACGTGATTTGTATGTGCACCTGAAAAGACTTATCTCACTAATTGTCACGGTTTAGGGTCAGGGCGGCCCCTTAGACCTATAACAGACACTCTCTGCTAACCCCTCTCCCTCACCCAAGGAGAAGAAAAAGGGAATAAAGGAGAGACACTTAGCAATTAGAAAAGGAAATTAGAACAGGTTTAATGAAAACTAAAATAATAATAATAGAATATATACAAATATATACAGAACTACTAATCAAACCCAACCCCCACTGATGGTAATTACATCACCATCACCAATGCTGTGGAGCAGGCACCGGGGGAGTCCCAGACTGGGCCCTGCAGCAGACAGGAGCTCTGTTCAGGAGCTGGATTCTGCTACCGGATTCAGGAAAACACAGACTGGGATCAAAGTCAGCATGGACAGAGTCCTCCTTGGCTGCTCTGAGGAAGGAACGAAAAGAGGACCTGAGCCAAGCCAAGCAAAGCTGGCAAAGTAGTCCAAGAGGGGAGAAGATCCTGGAAAAAAGCCTATAGGCCCTTCAGATCCCTCTGCTTTATACCGAATATGACATATATAGGATGGAATACCTCGCTGGTCAGTTTGGGGTCACCTGTCTTGTCCGCTTCTCCCTGCAGGTGCAGCCTTTCACTTTCCTGCACCCCCCAATGTGGTACACAGGATCAAGCAGTGGCCTTGGTCTGCACACTAATCCTTGGTAGCAACTGTAAACATGGGGTGTTATCACTGCCAGCACCAGACGCTAACTTCAGACAGTGCAGTTAGTTAGAAGAACTGAGATGAGAAGTAAAGTCACTAAACAGAATTAGCTCTGTTCTCACTCAAACCAGGACACTAATCATCATAATGTTCAGAAAAACTTTTGTGGACTTCTATAGTGACTCTTTTAAACTTATACCAGATCTTGCTGCTGACAATGAAGAGTGGTAGAAAGGTTATGCAGGCATTACTCATTGCTAATATTGCTATATATTCATATGCTTTTCTAGTATTGTTATGTAATAGCTTTACAGAATTTGTCACATTTGGGAAATCCAGGGTAAATTTAGACAGACAAAATTACTACCTGCACCTTGGAGGAACTTCATGCAGATGGAGCTTCAGTCATGGTTTGTTCTGGCACAATTTTGGCAGTCCCCAGGATTTAAAATTATATGCTATGTTCCAGTATCACATTTTACATAAGGTCATTTCCGAGTGAGACCAAATTCTGTAGTTTTTGTTAGTCAGCATATAAAATACAATTACTCAGCCCTAGTCTCATAAACAGGGTCTCACTTAAAAGAAGAAAAAAAAAGCCATAAAAAGTGCCAAAAACCTCACCTCACAATAATAGTATTTTTGAGGCTTTACTATTAATTTTCTCTTATTGCTTGTTATGCAAAATATTTACTAACTTTCAGCTAGCACCTTCAGCAGCATCTTTAGGGATTTAGACTGGACTCCAATACGCCTTTGGTGAAATTTTTGTTCAGGCAATACGATGACTGTTATGCTTTTCTTTTTGTCTTTCCCCCATCTGGGTATTTACAATATGCCAGATTTATAGGGTATAAATAAACAATCAGAGTTCTTAAACAGTTTATTGAAGTTGCTTGAGACAAGTGCATTAAATGGAGCAGCTAGCATAATTAGATACTATCGCGGGGAGGGGGATGCTGATTACAACATAACCTTGCTTCCACATTTAGATCACCTCCCTCAATCCTTTTATTTACTAGGGTAGGGCTTCAGGGCCCATTTATCTTCTTCTCTCTCGTTCATCCCTAATATTCTCAGATAATATTGTTTATTGTATTCCCTTTATTTTCTTCCCTTTATTGTCTTCCCTCCTTAGTCAGGTGTCTCACTTGCAGGTTGTATTAGGCCCATCTGGCTACAATGAATTCAAGGATACTAAGCTCCAAAATATGGTCCATTTTCTTGGGAGTTGCCAATGATAGGAAATATCTTATTTTACTGTTCATTCTGGAAAGGTCATCTGATGACTTCTTCATATTTCGAGGAATGTGTGAATGAGATGGTCTGCTTGACAAGGATATGTTTAATCCTGGGAATCAAGGACAACTAACCATTACAGAACTACTGCAGAAGATGGATGTCCAGCCTTCTCTGAAAATTTTTGGAGGAGGTAAAAAAGCTATATATGCAGAACTCACTGACATATTTAATTGTTAAAGAGGAACATAATGATAAAAACTTCAAGGCTAGTAAATTTCATCAGAATTTTCCTTGATGTTTTTATATTCTGGTTGCTTCCTCATTCTGGAATAGTTTTGATCCTTGAGTATCACTGTCTTTTGTATGTATTTCAATAGTTACTCTGAATGATTCCTGAGAAACAGTTTTAACAGTTCATATTATCCAACTTTATGGTACCAGATATTTGGTCTGGATAGACTCAGAAACTTTTGTTAAAATCAATTTAAATGTGAGTAATGAGTAATATACAAACACAGACATCCCTGACCACAGTGAAAGCATCATTTCAGGTTGTTGGAAAATTCACTATGGAATGTCATAATAAGAGTTCATTATTATAGAAAACATGATATAATTTTCATCAGATATCTGCTTGTCATAGGATATTGTGATAAAGTCATATCTAGTTTTCCTTACAGCTTAACAAGAAAATAATTCAGCTTTATAGGGAAGTCAGAAAAAAACATGGACCTGTATTACAAAATAGCACAGAACACATTGTACTATGAAATCTATGTATACACAAGTTGACAACATTTTAAAATAATTGAAAAGTATTCTTACTCCCCAAATGACTCTAGGTACCTAATTTAAAATTAATGGAAATGATACTTTAACTTCTCAATCTATTTACTATTTACTTAATCATCAGTTTCATGGAGGCAAAATGAGAAAATAGAAAAACACATAACAGATGGAGAGCAAATCTGACCCAAATGGCATCATATAAGAAAAGCATACAGAGTTTGCAGGACAAAAGTAATTTACTAGATAACATCTGGTGCCAGTTATGGCCTGTCTTCCTGGGAATGCTGATGTAGAGAAGTGAGAAATAATGAAGTCAATAACGCTGCAGAACGTCATCTGATTTATGGCTGATATATGGTCAGAACTTGCAATCTGAGCTGAACAAGACTATTCTCAACTTATCCTTTTTATAGTTTTTCTCTTCGTCAGTTCTCTTAAGTCTACAGAAGAGCAGTTTATCTAATAAGAGGAGGAGGATTCACTAGTTTGGAAGTCTGCTGCTCCAGAGAGAGATTTTAAAAGAGCGTAATGTTGTTAAAGGCCACGCACAAATATACCAAGTATTTGGATACCTAAGGCATGTGTACCTCACCTGCATCCCTCACCTTCACTGCTACCTGCCAATTCTTCCCAATTTCTTTACCAGTGCCTCTCTCTAGGTAATCTCTAACTGTGGTGGACTTCCATCCCTCATTCTTATGAAACAACAGTATATAGTAGGTCATATTTACCTCCTTTTTCAGTCTACATTTAAAAAAAGCCCAAAGGTGATTCAACTTGTCCTATTTGCTACAACTGCAAAATTGGAGTAGTTCACCTTTAGTGAAAGACGTTAAAAGAGAGATGGAGACTTTAACACTCCTTTTTCTTCTCCTTGGGTACATATTGTGAATTTTACTGAAGTCAAAGCATTTCACAGTGAGTTGAGCTGCAGCTGTGATGTGTCAACAAGATCTGTCTTCTCACACACTCTACAGCCAAACAGTAGGTGTATAACAAACTTTTTGGTTCAAAATCATGCATGCCACATGCCACAAATCAGCTTAGTCATCTCAGGCAGTTTATATAAACATTTTTCATCTTCTCAAGTGATGTCATAAGTGGCATTCATAACATGTTAGAAGACAGACTGTGCCCATCTTTGTCATCCTCTGAATCTGCAAACTTCCAAGGAGAAACAAATGCAAGGTTGATTTGTTTGTTTATTGGAGAGGAAGAGTGTTGGATTTTTTTTCCTGATTTGATTCAGCTTTGGTAACACCATCCAAGAGCTAGTTTGAGCTCAACCTGACAGGGTTAGAAGAAATGGCCAGATTCTGCATGGGTGACTCAGAGCTATAAAATGTCCTGCTTGCTTTCTTTGTTGCTCTGTGGAGGGGCTGAGGATGGTAAGGAAAAGGCAGAAGGTAGTAAACTGCTACAGTCCTTGAAAAGTGTATTCTGGTCAGAGAATAAAAGTAGGACTGGTATAAAAGCTCTGCTGACTCCTCTTTTGTGTTTACCTTCTCTCTGTCCAGTTACTGGAGAGTGGACTCATTTAGAGAGCAGTAGTTCTGCCCTCTAACAGGCCTGATCCACATTCCAGGTGCATCTTCCTGCACGAGTCATATGGAAAGGGTGTGCAAAAGGGGCTTCAGTCATACCACAAGGTCAATGTTATCACAACATAGGGAATGTTAACACAACATAGGGAAAGGTAACTTTTGTAGAGGACAATGCAATATATAATGTTTCTGAAATTCAAGACATCAAAAGGTGTAAAACATTAAAAGTTATCACTTGAAGCATTTTTTCATAACAAGACTTTAAATTTATCTTAAAGAAATAAAATGATTACAAAGATTTCAGGATGTGAAAAAGATTTTTTTTTTTTTCTTACTTTAAACTTCTTATATCATTCTACTAGACCAGGAAAGTAGGGGAAAAAATAAAACACAAGTATTTGTTGATTTTCCTGCTAATGGATATTTTATGGAACGTTTTGTATTTTATATTCTCTTTCAAAATACTTCACTATATTTTTATATGTTAAATGTTTATTTTATTACTAAAGAGTTACATGAAACTGAATAAAGTATTTATAAGATGGCATTAACTACAATTTGAATTGCCAATAGTGTGGCACTTGGAAAACCAAGCAAAATTAAATCAATTTTAGCAATATTTTTATTAGAATTAAGCAGAATTTTTATTAGAATTAAGCAAAAAGTTACTGGACTAAGAATACGCATTGCCTATCTGCCAGACAGTGGAGGAGAATCTGAAAGTGGAACATAGATAATGGTGAAAATATGAAGAATACAGAGTAGACATGTTTAGAATATATACACCATATACAACAGTAATTTTTTAGTCTTTATCATCTCATATTTTATCTGAATCATATGAGCTAACTACAGTGCAATGTTTAGTTTTCCAAATTTATTTACCTTCTCAGAGTACAGTATTAGCTGCATATTTTTGATCTGGCATGTTCTATATGTCCTTTACAGCCTCCATGGATAACTGTGTAAGGAAAAAGTAGGTGGTGGGGTAGTAAATCTCTCTCCTAGAGAGGCAGTCCTACAGTGTGTTTGCCTTTCCCTCAAACAGTTGATTAATACATAGTATTTCTATATCTGAACAACTTTCAATTGATTTTTATATTTTACACCTAAAACAACATCTAAACAGAGAAATAGTTTCTATATAACCGTGAGTCTTAAATGAAATCAACACTTTTTTACTAATGCTATCTATCCATGCAGATATTTTTACCCTATGTGAGGAAACTTTTTATTATTCCACTTTATATGAGTTAGGATAAATTTTAAGCTAAAGAAGTAATTTTATTTCTAAATAAGATTGTTATTATGGGGAATGCATTTCTAAAAAACTCAGGACTATATTGGTATAAGGAGTAAAACTTTTTCTGTCAACAAAGCCTACAACAACATAGCATGGTCTCCCATATTAAAGGTAAGAAATCAGAACAAAGCATTTCAATGTAAAGGACATTTGAACTAAAAGACTTTGAGCTTACAGTGACAAACCATGAGCCATGACTTTGTGCCAAGATTCTTTGCAATAATTAACAGAAATGAAAACAGAATTGCAGGAAGTGATGTAGAAAGAAAACGTGTCTTGCATACAATCACCTACTTATTTGAGGTGCATGCATATGCCATTTTATGAAGACCTCGTGGGTGGGAAATAGAAGGGAATGAGCAAGAGCAGCAAATAGTGGGCAGCTTGAAACTACTGTCAAAACCAACAACACCTACAGTATGGCAAAACTTCAATCTAGGCTTGTATATTTGTGGAATAGTATTACATACTTCCAAAGACAGGTCATTTAAGAAGAATAATCGGGTTGAAAAAAGCAGAGCTGGAGAGAGAGAGACCTGCTGGAAATATTTATGATGTGCAAAATGTTGTCCTTCTGGAGAAAATAAAAATATACCTTCCCTTGTTCACATCTAAAACAAAATGAAGAATGGAAAGCCACGAGGACTGTAGAATTGCTGCAACATACAATTACTGATGATAGAAAGTAAAACAGTAAAAAAAGGTGGACCAGCAATCACTTGCTAGTATAGAAAATACTATTGTGCAAGATTTAAGGACACCATAGTTTCAAACAGGAACAAAACCAGGAAAAAGTATCCCGAGAAATTTCTCCTTGAGTCCGAGGAGAAATACAGAAAAAAAACAGTGTACTCATTATAAATAGGATAATGTACATCCATGCAAGTGTTTGCAATATGACAGAAATTGAACATCAAATTGGTATAACTGTTAAAAAGTTCTGGGTAAAAAATTCGAAATGTTTCTTTAGAATCAATTTTTTATACATGACTTTTGATCTTTGGAATTGTCATCACTTCTTTTGCAGGAAACCGAAAAAAGTTTCTTGTGCAAATCATGTTATTTTAAGTTTCAAAATGGAATATCAAATTGCAATAAAGATGGAGCAAACTTGTAGACACATTATTTTCTTTGGAGATGGTTCACAAATAGGGCAAGGGTTTAAATTCACCAAATAAATATTGTCTTAAGGTAGTTTATTAATGCATTTTATTAACGAAGTTCTTACATTTCATTAATGTCTCCCACTCTCAGAAAGTCAGTATCTCATACATGTACACAGCTAAAAATGCAGAAACACATGAACAAAGACCTACCTCTCCACATACTGGAATAGCTATGTAATTTTCAAAGAGCAACCAGTATTTACTTGTGCTAGCCAATACTTTATATACCAAAGAGCAATGAGACACAAATGTTCTGTTTGAATACACATGTAGAAGTTATGGCCAAGCCAATGAAATCTTTTATCCGTGAAAATTACGAAATGAATACATAATAGAAAATCCATTAAGCAAAGAAAACAGTAGCCAAAATTGGGTACTTGCCCAAACTTCATCTTTATTTACTCAATATATTTAATGTTAGGCAGTTTTCTAAGTTTACAAGTGTTTGCATAAATGGTCTTTTTCAATTACTGACCTGTAATTTACTACAGTTATTTGCCTTTGTGTCACCAACATCAGATATTCTTCTTAACAGATTGGTTTATGTTCACATATAATATAGACATTTCAGCTTGAATAAATCCCAGAGACCTGACCCTGGATATAGCCAATAAACAAGGTCTCAAATCTGTTTTCATGCAATAAGTATGGATTTTTGTGTGCTAAACAATCTTAGAACCTAATCCCTTCAGTGTCTGATTAATCAATAATATAAACATCAGCTGTTACCTCTTGTCTCATAGCATTAGAGTAAAAGCAGTCTTTCAGTTTAAAAATTGGGGCCTAACTCTCTGAAAATCCTTAATTAATGTAAGCTCATAGATCAGTAATTATAAACAGTATTAGAAATATATATATGTGCATTTAATCAGCGAGACAAAAAGAGGCAATGGTTAGTATGGAAACACTGCAAAAATTATTAGTAAGATTCAAGTTCTGTGATTATAAATTTGACTGTACAGTGCATGTAGAAGAAAGGGATACTAGTGCAAAATGAAAAGCTTTACCAGAAATTATGTATGTTGAGTGTAGGAAGATGTTTTGAAATTACCCAGATTTTTCATCCCTATGTATTTATGGAATTTCTCTTTCTTGCAATCTGTTATCTATGGGCAGAAATTGAAGACAGAAAGTGATCCTGAATTATTTTCATTGTTCAACTTAATTTTTTAGTGGTATGTAGTTTAGTAGTATCATTGTAGTGGTAAGTATGCATACCAGAATAATATCTAATTTCATTAACAAAAAATGCCTCACAATTTAGGACAGTTCCTGTCCATGGGTCTATGATTGCAGTGTCTGTGAGATAGATAGGACCTTTCTTACTTCAAGAGAGACCTTGTTTCCACCATGAACACAACATATCAGTGCCCATTCTGTCACTATGAGGATAAACAAAAGATTTTAGCTCACGTACATTTGAAGAACTTTCTTTTCCTTTTTAAAACAGCATGACCTTATTCATTCAGCATTTTGGGAACTGTCCTAATAATGTATTATCTTCAGATAATGTCTGTGTATTATCTGTTGAGGGTGAGCTAGGTGATGCCAAAATCATGACAAGAATCTTGTTAAGAAACACTGAGGACATTGGCGAGCGCTTGAGCAAATGCCCACATCCCATTTTGCTTATCATTACAGATGCAATCAGGGAGACCAGGCCACAGGCCATCTCAGTGGAAAAGTAGAATGGGAAGGCCAGAACCACATCTGGCCTCACTCCACATTCCTCCTGGGTGTCATCACAACGCTGACCACTGGATCTCCACCCAGCCTCAATGACTGCTCTAGACGCCATATGCTTATCATCAGTTATGAGTTTCAATTGTTTGTGCTTTCTGCTTCCAACAGAGCATAGACAGAACAACAGACCAAAATTGGACAATGGAACATTCCATACCATACAATATCATGCTCTGTATATAGAAGAGGGTGCTCTTGGAAGCTGGGGGTCTTCTGGAATTGTAGTTTCAGGATTTTCTATCCTCCAGGATTCCTAGATTGGAATGGGCTGCTCATTGGTCAGCAGGTGGTGAGCAATTGCTTTGATCACCACTTTTTTATATTTTCTATTATTACTATCATTATTATAATAATTATTTTTAAAAATGGATATTTTATTTAAATTACATTGTTTTTATCTCAGTCCAAGAGCCTCCTTACCTTTACCTCTCCAATTCTTTCATCCATCCCTCAGGGCAGGGGAGGGTGAGTGAGTAGCTGTATGGTGTTAGGCCGCCAGCTGGGTTCAAACTAGACAGAGACTAGTTCAGCATTTGTGCCAGTTTAAACCTGGAGAATGAGTATTTTTAAATGCATTCAAAGAGTTGTACTTTAAGATGTTCCATACTGTGTTTTTGTTCTTCATCATGAGAACCACTTTTCACAGTTCAGTGTAATCCATAACAATAGAATTGATTCTGAGATAAAAATATTCAACAGAAATTAGCAGCTAAATTAAAAGGATTTGACCATTTACAGATAGCAGCCAGATGAGTGATAATATTTCCTTTACCATGGTGCACAGAGATTGAGACCTAAATTGCTGATAGCTCACAAGAGATGAGAAGTGTGCGTGCATGGAGAGATAGCACTTTCACTGTTGGAAATAATTGCCTTATTTCTACAAAAAAACCCACATTTTAAAAGACTGAACTGAAGAGAAGATAACATGAACTGTCAAGTTTGAGTTAGGACTTAGTCACCAGCAGGTAAAATGGACTCAATCTGTGTGTCTTTACGAGCCTTATCATATCCTATAGGAGTACAGCCTGAGTTTCACCATTCATCAGCCAAGACAATGGACCATGCTACCACAGGAAGGTAATGGCACTGCAGTACAACTTGGTGAATGCAGAACACCTAGAACACTGCTAGTAAGTTTCTTTTTTTTCACTTGTGAACCACAAGGACTTTCTTCCCCCAGTGTCTTCTACCTCAGTATCTCTGTACTTTGGTTTTCTATAAAACATAGGTATCTCTGTGGACTTATGAAAAAGCAACTGTGTAAGTCTGTCAAATGAGCCAAGAGATAATTCTCCTTCCAGCAAGACACCTGAGCTATACAAGCTTCTCTCAACTGAAAATCACAAAATAATTATCAATCCCTGGTAAGACAAAGCAGTGTGATAATGACTTGACATTTACTGTCACTGAAGTACTGAATGACATGAAGCATGATGAGATAAAGCTATACTTCTGTCCCTAAATATATACCATAAAATGATGAAAATATTGGAAATGCATATTCTCTACTAGAACCTGCAAGTTCCATTTCATTTGTGAAGATAAAACTTACCATGTGACATGGCTAACATTTTAACTGAAGTTACCAAGATATTTCAATAAACCCCTTGCGCTCTTTTAGGTACTCTGTACAACATCTCTAGTTTTTACTTCACTTTGATTTGGGAAGAAGATATAAAATTATATAACATTTTCCCCAGAAGAAGGCTTAGATTTTTCATTTTCGTGGCTTCATGAAACAATAGTACTTTGGTATTAATGCAAACTGAGAGTCACCACTGCTCACAGTGATGGTCAGTAATAACCAGAGTATCAAATTGTGTTGACTGTCTCCTGCTGTTGTTTCCACACAGGAGCTTTAGCTTTGCTGCTGCAGTGTGGATGGTTCTTGTTAGAAGGCAAAATGAATTTAGCAGTTTGGCTTCTTTTGAGGAAATATATTCTGACAAATATCTGAAGCATTCTAGGGAAAGAATGTTTCATGTCAAACACATTGATCAGTTACATTGACACACGCACAATGCTGTCAAAATTCAAGACACCATTCTTCCCTACCAGATTACCCAAACCTTCAGTATATTGATGTCAAAATATTTTTGCAATGTAAGTTTGTAATTTAAACTCCAATAGAATTCTGGCTGTCCAGAAGAACAGAATGAGGAAATACTTCCCTATTATTTCCATGAATTTTCTAGTTCATCTAATTCAGCAGTTTACTGGATATGCATTGCAAAACCATGTTGCATCTGGTAGAAGATCCAATGTAACAATAAATATATATTGCTATTATGTAGTGCTATTAGTCAGATGAGACATGCATGATAACATGCCAACTAACAAGTGAATATGGGAAATATATTTTAGGTTCAAATGCACATAGCATGTTTTTCTTAAGATTGAACAAGAATAATTATAACAATAATGGGAAGGACAACAACATATCCATTCATTTAAATTCCATAGTGGCAGCAGAAAATGTAAAGAAAATTAAAGTTCCAATCTCAATCTAGCTTTAAGTGATAAGAAAAGTCTTATCTTGGAAAAAAATCATAGCTGGTATAAATCATGACCAGTTTACCACCTCCAGTGATTTCTGCTGGCAGGAAATATGTTTCAAAGACATTAGATGTCCGCTGGTAAATCTTGAAAAGATACTTGTCAGGGCTTGAAAGTAAGAAAGTCCTCTTCCCATGAATGATTAACAATTTCAAACTCTTACAGTTTGAACTGTCACAACAGTAGCCATACTACCTTAGTTGCCTACAGACAACAGAAAGCAGTTATATTCCCATCTAAGTGTTACCTTCTGATTAGTGTAGTCCCAGGATGAAGTGTTGAAGTCCATTGCAACTTTCACTACTAGCAGACAGGAATAAATTTTCATCTGAGTTAATACAATATTTATGCTGAAATCAAGTGCCTTTTCTCATACCAGTCACCTATAGCTAACTGTGGGAAATACACTGTGGTGTTATTTTCCCAGTCAATTGTATTCTGTATCTTAGTGCCTTCTGCTAACTGTAGCCTCCATAAGGTTCCAATGCTTAGTTATGCCTATAGCACTTCCAAGAAAGTCTGTAGGACTACATTTTCTGAATCATCAACATAGTTTGAAAAGTGTATATTTTCAATATTACTAAGTTAGCACATAAAAATTTAAAGTGATAATAACCAATCCTTTGTGCTGTTACTTTAAGAATCTCATGATTTTAATGAATAAATATTGTCTATGGATATCTCTATTTTATCAGCTTAGTCACAAAACCAATTTTACCTGAAGTCAGTTATAGAATAAGTTTTACTGAATGATAAGGGTATAAAGTTTCTTCTCTGACATGAGATATTTAAAAAATAATTATTGTTCTTAGTTTATAACCACTTATAATAGGTTATAGTTAATATAATAATAAGATTAGAAATAAGGGTTCATTATGAAATTTTAATTGTTACACTGAAAGTGTTTAGGGGAAGGAGGGGAAAGGAACTATGAGGAGAGACACATTTGTTTTATTCTGTATCAGAACTTGAAGTTGGTGAAAAAAGCTAGGAGTGAAATAATACAAACATTAAAATACATTTTTGGGCTTATTTAAAAATAAGGAAAATATTTAGCTCAGGACTCTCTAAAATCTCATAGTTACAGGATCTAGAAGCTTATAATTGAAATCTTGATCTCATTTTTTAAAGATTTTTTGTTCCAATTTTGCAACTCGTTAAATTTCCTGGAAAACAGGTTACAGGAAACCTTTTTAAATAGGAAAAGAACATGTCTTTCCTTAGAAACTAAAATTAAGGTTAAGTGAATGTATCAGAGTAGATGGGACAATTTAAAAGATCCATGGATTTCCTTCTGATGAGGTGCTGGGTGAGATTATGTTCACCTAGATGGTGGCAGAGCACCAAAAACCTTATTAGGTTCCATCTAAAGCATCTCACTCTGTCATGATTTCAGCAGCAGTTGAAGCCATCCAGCTATATGAGAAGTCTCCCTGCCCACCCTGATGGTTTCCAAGGGCTCAGCTGCAGTGTCTCATACATAGCTGTGGTCTGTGCTTTCAGGAATGCAAGTGCATTGAATATGAGCTGAAAGAAAACAGACAAGATTGAAGGAGGGCAGACCTGTATCTTTTCCTGACTGTAACTGAGTGTCTTAAACTCTAATCCTGGATTAGAATCCCTTTCATCTAGCCCTGTGACTGCTATGTTGCTCAGGGCATGGCTGTTCATAACACCGGAGCCATTGCAGACCCTCAAAGCAGGGCAGGGCCTGGAGCTCAGACCTGCTCTCTTCCTACATCCACATGGTCTAACCACGTGACCTCTACTCTGTGTCATCATAGCCAAGAAACTAGATACTCAGTGAAGAGACACACATAATATTTCCAGTTAATTTCTGAATATCTGGGGAAAAAAGATATGTATTTATTTTTAGCAAGCTAGATCATTCTCTGAGTGTCTCTGCATTTGCTAGGTAGGGAAAATGAAGAGAATACCCAGGTTGTAGGGGATGGATCCTCCTCTATGGATCTTCAGAGATGTTGACCTCTCTTCATGAAACATTTCAATGAAGTAGATGCTGTCCCATTGCCTTCCTAGGGGCCAGGTATCAAATGTTGTAGCTGAAGATAGCTATTTATGTCAGACAATCAAATTAATTTTCAGGAAATGTAATACGGTTTTTCA
Organism: Ceryle rudis; assembly: GCA_033439905.1. NCBI lineage: Eukaryota > Metazoa > Chordata > Aves > Coraciiformes > Cerylidae > Ceryle > Ceryle rudis. Next base: position 48,747 of record JAAGNO010015554.1, read on the forward strand.
AGAACAAGTACAGTAAATGCCTCCTTGTAAAATTATACTTATTTCTGTTTTCTCCCATTGTACTGCTTGATGCAATCTTTGGCATGGCAGTATGTGTATTACTCTTTTTAATTTTTTTTTTTTTCGAGCCAGCACATTATTGTCTGAAGCTGTAAAACAATCGGTCACTTTTAAATATTAGAATTAGTATCCTGGGTTTCTTTTTCCCATTAGGACATGCATTTTTTTTTAATGAGAACTAGATTATCTGGAAACCAAACTTCCATTTTATATTGATCTGTAGTGCTTATAAAATAATTCTTTACTCCTGAACTGCAAAGTAACTAACTTTGATGTTGATGAGAGATTAAACCTAATAAAACTTTACACAGTGCAATAGCTCTCTGTTACTTTCAGCATAACTGTTTACACTCCCAGTATCTGAAGCAAACATTTCCTGACCCATTTTTGGCACCTATTCAGTAGTATTGTGTTATATTTAATGCAACACTTACTGGCCAAGTCAATTTGGTGGATTTCTTCTGAATGTGTTGGTTGTCCAGGAGCTAATTTTTGGGTCAGTAGTTTTGTAAATACAGCTGTAAAAGGTTAGGTATAGCTGGTTGTAGAGGTACTTGTTCCTAAAACTGCTTCTTGTGCAAAGTACATGCACAATAGCACAACAGCAGTAGCATATGATGGGTGGATTCCAGAACAAAAAAAAGCCTTGCAAGAAGGCTACTACTGCAAGAAGATCAATATACACCAGGAAGATATTTTTTTTCTGCTGCTTAACCTCAGGTTAGGGCTTAGCCAATGGCCTAATCACAGGCCTACAGCCCTAAAACACTACTTAGTGCTAATAATGGTAAGAATAATTCCTCTATCCTTGATGTCCTATACTCTGCCTCTGTGTACTTTGCCTTCCTCCTCCTAGATCGCCTTTTCTTCCCTTCTCCTTCCTCTTCCTGCTGCTTTCCTGAGTCTGATGTCTGTTTATTCATGCTGAAGTCCTGTTTATTGTGCCTCTGAATCATCTGAAGGTCTATTAGACTCTCTTCCTTAAAATTGATAGCTCCTACTTCTATCCCTCATCTTTCTCCAAACATCAATGGTATTTCTTAGCTAGCAATGAGGTTTGCCACTTCTTGCTACTTCTGGCTTTCCAAAAAGATATCTCTTTATTTTCAGTCTCAGGCTTTTCCTGTACACTGAAAAAAAGATATGAAAAATTTCAGTCTAAATAGTCTAGATATGGGTTGCATTCCAGTGAAACTTGCAGGTTGTTTACTTCATTTTGGTTTGAGTCTGCAATCAAGCTTCAATCTATATTATTTCATACACATTGGGTCATAGGTTACCCAGGTTAAACTGTTAATTTTATTTAGAGTACAAGAAAAAATGCCAACTCATCAACACAAATTAAATATGAGATATATAATAAATCCTGTGTGTTGGATTTTTTTTTCAAAATGTTTTAAAAATCCTTATTGAAAATCAAATATACTTTATCTCTGTGGAAAATCAAAACCCATTATACTTGCTCAAAACAGATAACAAAAACATCCACATATCTAAAAGTTAATACACTGCAAAGTAAAAGAAGGTTGGAAAGTGCGATATAGGGCGATAACTTTTCCCACAGCATTCTGGATCCAGATAGATGTGGATTTCTACATTACATATCAGTTGCGATGTAATTGAGAAACAGTGGACCTTTTTGGGGAGGGAATGAAGGGGAAAAAACTGTTTGCATCCTATTGGGGGGTTTACAGAAGAAAATAAACATTCTAAACTAATTACATCTAAGTATTATCTGGCATTAACGTTATATATATAGTACATCTTTTACAGCATTTCTTTCACGACGGTGCTGGAAGTGTAATTTACATCCTAACAACTCCATCAATTTCCCTTTGAACTTAAAGAAAGGTGCCCCTATATGTATGATATATTTCTGCATATGGAGCAGTTTATCCTTTTGCAATTGTCATGTTAATTTTGAAAAATAAAATATAGTGCTGCATTTAAATTTCTCCATCCATAAGCAAAGCAATAGATAATATAAAATTAAATATGTTCTAGCAAGCAAGTAAATTGTATTGATGGAAGACTCCAGAAACTGTCTTAAGTATTTTAATAAGATGTTTTTGAATTCAGTTCCCTAAAATCTTATGGAAACAAAAATTCTGTTGGAGTCTTTTTGTTTGTTTGCTTGTTTCTTTTTTTAATGGAACAAAGATACAGTAAACAAACAAACAAATAAATCTAATTGCATGTTTCTGCAAAATACCTAAACCCACTTTAGGTTTTGTTATTCTGATCTAGTGAGAAGGAATACAGACAGGAGTGGTTTTTCTCCTTTTTTATTAACTTTGCCTCTAGATAAAGTCTCATTTTTTATTTTTTTATATATTGAGAACATGTATGACGATTACACAGGACATGTGTAAAAAAAATTTTTATAGTTT
>JAAGNO010015557.1:0-30386 GCA_033439905.1 Ceryle rudis
GGTGTCCCTGGCTCCGGGGACCCCCTGCCCGCCTCAGACACTCCGCGCTCGGCCACAGAGCTGGCCGGGGCCGCTGCTTCGCCGTTCGTGCTCTGCACTATTGAGCAGTTTTTTCTACTCCTCCAGTTTAACTCCTTCTAGTAACCTTTTGATTTCCATTTGACCAGCTGTCAAATGGAAATATGTACTGTTCTTTACATGATAGCCACAGCTGTCTCCAGTGTGTCCCCTGAGTCTCAAGGCTGCACAGGCTAAGAAGCAGCTTTCAACGTTATCTCTCGGTCCGGGTCTCTCACATTTTATACTGCTGCTTTCTGCACAAGCAAGACGCATTTCAAAATAAATCCTTCATGACAAATGAAAACTATGCATGGAATAGTGCTGTTTGTTTGGTTTTTTAAAATAAAAATAAAAATGTACTCTTCCCTAGCTGCTGGCTGTCAGCACAGACTGGCCCTGGGCTCTTCCGTGTGACATTTATCAGCCCGGTGTGCTGAGAGACACCGCACTGAACACTTCCTGCTGCCTGCCCAGGTGCCACAATTGGATCTCTGCACAATGTTTTATCAAACGCACACATCTCATTAAGCTTTGGGTTTTGGTGCCAACCCACAGCTTTAGCAGATTCCCTAAAACCTGATCACTTTCAAAAGCCTTTCGAGGAGGCTTGACCAGAGTGGGGTGACTTCAGGTGGAAGTCATAAAAAAATCTGGAAGTTTTCTTTGGCTTCACCCCCAATTCGACCCCAAAAGCTCAATTCTAAGCTGAATCTGAAAGGACTTAGGACTTTTTTTCTTTTTCACTCTCTCCTGAATGAATTATTTAAAGCTCAGTAAGCCAAATTAATGTGACATTCAGGATTTCCAGTAATGGAATAACATTTAAAAGTTCATAATGTATATGCCACCCTGATTCTGCTCTCCTCATGCAGCTCCAGATTGCTGTGTAACCAAATATAACCATATACATTTTTCAGCAGCATTTAATAAGGAAGTTCTAAGCTGACATGATCACAGTGCAAGAAACTGTTACTATTAAAATGACTGCAATCCTACCTTTTCAGATTATCTGCTCTGGCAATACTGTGCTTGGCCCGTTCATCTTACAGCAACAAATCTGCATTCACTCAGGGACACATTCATGGATTATGGACCTGTTAAGGATGAGAGAGAAAAAAAATTACTTCAGCTTTGGGGCTTTTCTCTACCTTTGCCGCATCAAACAGGTGTGTGTAGCAGAGGATCTCATGGATAACACCTGCATCCAGTGCCATCCCGCCCTCTGCTTAAAGTCAACATGCACATGCTCAAGGCTATGGGCTCCAGGAAGAATTGCTGCTGTTCTGAACACTGTTTACAACATCAAAAGATTTCCACATGGATGAAAGTTTTCACTGCTCTAGGAATTTCATCCTAACACAAGCGTGGAACTGTCAAGCCAGCTCTGCTTCTCCTTTAGCATATTAGCCTTTGCTTCTCCTTTAGCATATTAGCATCCAAACACCAATTATGGAAAAATACAAGCCAGTGTCAACAAAACTCAGACCTGAAGAACTAGCCTTCCCTCGTTCCTGGCTTGCAGCCGTGCTGCCACTGGCTGCAATCTCCTCACACAGCATCCTGTAACCCCAGGAGGATCAGCTGGGGTGAGAGCTTGCACGAAACTCGACTGCTGAGAGGCCAGAGGGGTCTTGTGGCAGCTGGTTAATTTGGAGGCTCAGCATGTGTTTCCATTCCATGTGAAGTTCACTCTTCATGATGTGGTTTCAACCAAAATACCAAGTGAAAACGTTACTGAGGGTAATGTTTTAGTCAAGCTGAGCTGGACCATATGGGGCTACTAGAGATCTCATGCCACCCTTCCCAGAGGAGAAGGTAAGCTCTGGAGTGGGACCAGTCCCCCTCTAGATGATGGCTTCTGCTTCCTGCTGTCTCACCTGCTCTGTTTCCATTCTCTATTTACAAGCCCATGTATGACACCGAGGGTCCAAAGGACACTGAGACGTGTAAATATGTGTGGAGGAGGAAGAGGAGGTGGAGCACTCCCAGTCTGTGAAAAGCTAGATCAGTCTGCGGGAAATAGTATGTAAAAGTAACTCTGCATGCATACACACATAGGTATGTGCACATACACAAATGCAAAGGTCCATACCCTCTCATTTATATAGTTACTTTCATCTTCAGACTATCTCACAGTCATAAGAACACCCTTCTGAGATGAGATAAAGGAGCATCTTCCCTTTTTTATATGCAGCAGAACACAGAGGCATGAGCTGTATCTACAAGAATGAGTCTCCCCAGCCTAACTTGTTAAGTGTTCATTGAAACTGAAGGATTCAAACCACGGTGGTGATTTTACAGAGGCAAGTTTATGGACTCGGATGGGCAAATTCACAAATTCTTCCTGGTGCATCTTAAGGTACCACCATCCTTAGGTTTCTGCTCGTCCTGCTGCCGCAGTAGCACAGGTTGCAACACAGTTGGCAAAAAGGGAGAAGTTGCTGGGTGCTCCAGTTCACAGACTAATAGTTTAGTTCAAACTCCCCTTTACTAGCAACAGAAGCTGAAATGTTGGACTAGGAACGAGAGGTGGGTACGTGCTCCTTTGTGTGCTCTTCGGGCCACAGGCAGTCCCATCCAGCAGCCGTACATTCAGAGTTAGTGCTGTTTTAAGCCTGTGCAGGCAAACACGAATCAGAACCTTGTGTGGAACATCCACGATGGGCCCAGATTAGACCTTGGAGCTACTCTGATAGCCGGGTGTTTCTGGACAGCAGATTGTACTGTGATCCATGAGCACCCCCAACAGATATCCTTAAGGACAGGGGTCATTTTCTCCAGGCAGGATTACTAACCTCTTTGGTAGTAGAAAAGGATCGCACAGGGAAACTTGACAGCTGGTCTTTTGCACTAACCGTATGTGAGTCTTAAGACAAGTTGCTCTGCACCCCTCTCCCACGGTTTCCTTACCTCTAAACTGGGTATATGCTGTGGGTGTACAAATAAATGCCCCTCTTCATTTGCAGCTCAAAGCAAAGAATTAACTACATTGTGGTTGTTGCGTACAAATGAAGACACCAACAAAAGCAACAGAGCAGCTACCCTGTCTTCATTCTCTCTCTTCTCTCCATGTTACTGTGCTTACTGGTAAAATTTGGAGTCTTCATATTTGGAAGTGCCCCAAATGCCTTTCCCTTAGATACCACGTGCACATTGAATTAGGTCTGAGTTTAAGAATGTTGTTAAGAAATATAGCAGCTCTGCAGAAAAAAAAAAAGTGCAGATCACCCAGTCCCCTACCTCCTATCCCCAGCCAATGGGACGGTCATAAAAGTTCAATGAGGCTCACGTAGAACCAAATCTGCTGTAGTCCTCCCGGATGGAATTTAGTTCTGGAGACAAAATTTCAAAAATGTAAAGGCCTTATTAACCAAGGAAGACTCAGCCACCACCACCAGCAGACCAGGGAGGAGGGATGATAAAATACGCATACCCAACAATAGGATTTGTGTTATTGGTGGACATTATTGATGTGGAGTCCAAAGCACATGCTGATCACTCTTGTCACTGCACTCCCCTCACTTGAGAGCAAAAAGGGTCAAATGCCAGTCTGCCAGACTGCCTTGGCTTCCCACTTGCCTGCTGGAAATTCAGATGCTGTAGCCAACTAGTGATATGATTCAGGTTGTCTCCTGTTCCCTAAGAGACTTTTCTGGCAGCCTTCTGGGCTAGGGAAAATTAGTCTGTGATTCATCTCTCTTTCTGTCAATGAGGTGAAGGGACAGGGCCAATGCACAGCTTCAAATTCAGCATTTTGTAAGGCTCAGTTTTTAAGGCTTGAGTGGAAATCTAGGTGTGCCTTAGACTGCCATGCAAACCAAACAATGTGTCAGCTCACGAAGGATCACTGCTACTGTGTGGAGGGAGAGCTCATGCCGTCTCCACTGAACCTGAGCAGAAGTGCCGGTCATGCCTTGGATATTGGCACAGTCCGATATAAACTTCTTGAGACCAGCTTGCCAGCATCCCTCCCAGCCCTAGCAGAAGCTGTTATTCTAGCTGTGAGGGTTCACAGCCCCCTGCACTCTCCATCAGTGAGGGCAACTTATAGTAGCACCCATTATGATGTCTATACTGCCTGGCTCACTTTCCAAGGGCCACCCAGTTCTCTATGACTTCTTGTCACTATGGGGGTGGGCTGCATTTCAATGGTTACTGAAGAAAGAACCTATTTCGCAGCTCAAACAAAAGCTTACTGGAGTCACTGAGCTTTGGTACAAACTCCAGCATTCCCACGAGTCATGATGTGTAAGGGGAGCTCACAGCATCAGCTTTTCCCAGTCTTCTATGAGGAAGGAACCCCTCTTTGCAAAGGGTGTTATAACCTAAGCTGAATATTTTGTGTCTGAGGGCCCCTAAAAAAAGGAGTGAGTCATACAGCCCTTTCAGTCGTGCTTTGCAAGATGATATGACTTTGAGCAGTTGCAAAAAAATACTGTTGTTTTCCCTATTAAAAGAAAAATGTCTATTCTCTTTTTCTTCCATAAAGGAGGCTCAAGCTTTGGGTCATGCTGAGTTGAGCTCCTTGTGGAAAGCAAGGGGCCAGCATGGATGGTTTTCACAACACAAAAGTAAACTTGGTGTTAAATGGAGAAGTTTTTTGCTAGCCATAAAAAAAAAAAAAAAAATTCAAAGTTTTGATTTTGTCAATAAAGAGACTATTTTCTTACAAAGGTTTTCCAGATTAGGTTGATTATGTAATTGAAACTAAAATTATTCAGAGAAAAGTCAACTGTTTTTCTACAGGGGTGTAGTATTATCACCACCTTCTGTCTCAGTTAAGAGCTCTTTGGCTTCACTGTTCAACTAAAAATGGGATCCTATTGGCAGAGCTTGTGTTGTCTAGAAGTCTAAGAACATGGCTGTGTGATTATATTTCTGATACTATGCATGGGAGGCAGAAGGTTGGTTTATGCCTCTTGGCCAGATTCGGTTCAGTAATTTGCCCTGCAGGCACAGCAAATACCCCTCATGCCAAGTGAGACTGCAGGTGCTTGTACTTGGGAAGGATTTGATCTTGCACACACCTCTGAATTAAACTGCAGAAGATTATGTTGCAATCAAGTCATATGTCATAGGATATCCTAAGTAGGGTATAGAATTGCTGATGTTCAGAGATGCATTGTGATTCTTGAAGGAATAATGCTTTTCCAGTTCAAATCTTAAAATAAAAACCCAGACCTTATCACCAGCGCAGGGCCATGTGGAGGGGAAGAGCCTTCATTATGTGACAAGCGTAGCACGGGCTGATGTGCATGGCCCTGGTCATGCTGGAAACTACGGAGTTCCAGACGCAGAACACCCTGGATGTGAAAAGGGACAAAACCACCCTGCTTGCACCTCTCAAGAGAGTGAGGGGTTACTACTTAGGCCAGATGTTGTGGATAAGTCTGCATGAAGTAAAGGTAGATAATGTGTACGTTGGCACGATGGACACTTGCAATATTCAAATTTCTATACTGATCTCTTACTTCACGCAGTACCATTCCTCTTTCTTGTCAGGATATAGTTCATGTCAGAATCCAAAGTATTAGGGTCAGTACCCCACCTACAATTTTGCAATTAAAAGGTTACATCATTGCCTGCTTTTAAAGTGTTAAGTATTCTAGCACCTAAGAAAATACGATTCCAGGGTAAACAAACTGCTGATCTGATCCAGAATTTGCTCTGCTTGGTTGGTGGAGACAGGTATCTGGGCAACCTTCTGCTTCTGCCACAAGTTAGAAGACCCAGTTCAGACTTAAAAAAGAAGCTCTGTGCCCTCTGGTAGCTGGGAAAGCTGGAACTAGGCAATAATAGTGATCCTTCCTGACTGAAGTTTGTGACTCTGCCTTTCTGCTTTAGCCCCATGGGAGCAATCACACTGATCTCTGAAAGCAGCAGAGCTTATAAAAGAAGAAGTAGTGGGAAGGCAGGATGATCTTCACGGCAGAGCTGACAGTGGTGGCGGCTGTTGCTTAGGAATGCACATCGAAGCAGAATCACAGGGCGTCTGGGACTGCTTTCAAGAAAGCAGTGGCTGGGGTTTTGCCACAGAGACTTAAAAGCTGAATCTCGAGGGAAGAGGAAAGCAAGCTGCAAGCAATGCAGAAGAAGCTCTTCTAAGGGAAGCTTACAGGACTCAGACATAAACAAATGTCACAAGATGGGCACAAGACAATTCACTGTGATGAACGAAGTCAAAGAAGTGATTATCTCCTCGTCAAGCTGATAATTTAGAAACAGGTCAGGTACAAGCTCCTAAAGCTCTGATGCTTTTCAGAGCCACACTGCTCCAGGCCACTGATACCCAAAGGGAAAATCAACAGGCAATGGAAATGGAAGGCACACAAGAGAAGGAGGAAGTTCCAGCAGAGAAAAAGGAGGAAACAACAAGAAAAGTTTGTACTTAGGGACTGTGGCATTCAGAGGGTGCTTCCAGTTAGCATGTCTCTCTGTGCACTGCCATCAGCCTGAGTGGCCATTTCCAGCCATGCCTTCTTTCCCTTCTGCAGGAAACTGGCCAGGGATATCCACTGACTCCCTTGTTCCTCCTTGGTCAAGGTGGTATTAACTGGTCTTCTCCACGTGGTGCCTCTTCAACTAACATTATTAAATTTTTTCTCACTCTCGGGGGGACAGACAGTGAGAAAAGAGGTGAAAGCAAGAAGAAGGAGAGGTCTGGTACCATTAAGTTTCCAGAAAGAGCTGTCTCTGGAGTCCCCTCTTCTCGATAAGGTTAAACAAAAATCACAGTGATCAATCGCAAAGCAGAGGCATGATCAGAGACTCCTGAGCATACGCTAAATAAGCCTCTTTTTAGTGCTGCGCTTTTTTTCTTTATTTTTTTTCCTTTTTTTTTTTTCCCTAATAAAAATGGGTAAATCGTTTTGGAGAAGGTGAGTTGGAGCCTGGTCAGTGTGCAGAGGGAACTGCTCCATCGCAGCTCAGAGGCAGCACTACAGAAGAGCAACAACGCAGGAGTCGGAGCGAAAAGAGCGGGGAGGAGGCAGGGTCTGTCTGACTGCACAGAGATTAACTCCTTCCCTCCGCTCCTCACCTCTCCGCCGGAGAGGGAAAACTCCATTAACATCGCTGCCCTGCCTGTAGCTGCTCCTTCCCGTCATACTGTGACTGAGATGGGACCTACTGAGGTGCGACCTGCTTGTCTCGTCCTGCCCTCCCGGCATCCTGCGGTGGATCCGATCACTTGCAGTGGACGTGACCACAGCAGCCGGGTTTTCCTTCCAGCTCTCCTCAGATGCTGCTCGGTCCCCTTCATTCTCTGGGTTAGTTCCCGGTTTCATTATCTCTGCCTTTGTCTTTCTGCGGCTCGCTGCGCCTCAGCCCTGCTGAACCCGGGCTGTGCTGAGCGCGGTGCCATCCCCGGCCACCAAGCTGGGGGCCATCCCCCGGCCACCGCGGCTTGAAACTGTTTCCGCCAAAAGGGGACAGGAAGGCTTCTCTTCTTGTAAGGCTCAACCTCCGGAGGTGAAAAGAGGATCAGGAGATTCTGGCGTTTAACTCTTTCCTAGGTGGTCGAAGAAATATCAATGTAAATTAAATGTTCCCTCACTCCCCTCCCATGTCTGCACAATTTGTTTGGTTTTTTCTAAGCATTTTGTTCTAAAGGTTTTTGCTTAGTAGGGATGCTCAGGGAATTGCTGCTTTTCATACCAATGGCCGCATACAGATGCAAACAGTGCATCATGAACAAAGAAACAGACTCTTACTCATTTACTACAGTCTTCCCGGATTAAAAAACCAACAGCCAAACAAGGCACCAAGAACAGGAACAAAATCCCAGTTGATCGGTAACTGTTTTCCACACCTCAGGTTATTTATTCACAAACAAACCATAGGCTGCAAGTGAGTCAGCAAGGGGGTTGATTTTTTTTTTTTTCTCTAGAATGGGACAAGGAGAAAATCTGTTTCCTGTCTTTGTTGGAGTTCCCGAGGTATTTGTGAGGGGACACTGAATCACATCATCACCACTGAACATTCCCCTCTATCCATCTCCTACAACTGGCAGCTACTTCAAATCCACAACCCCTGACACACCTTTGGGATGACATGTGGTTTGTCAATGTCCTGGTCTGAGTGAGAACAGAACAATTCTGTTCAGCAATTTTACTTTTCAGCTCAGTTCTTCCAACTTAACTGCACTTTTTGCAGTTAGCAGCATGTTTTCTCAGTGTCTGCTTCCATCAGTGATAACACCCAATGTTTAGAGTTAGTACCAAGGATTGGTGTGCAGACCAAGGCCACTGCTGGATCTTCTGTACCACATTGGGGGGTGCAGAAAGTAAAAGGCTTCACTGCAGGGAGGAGAGGCCAGGACAGGTGACCCCAAACTGACCAACGAGGTATTCCAGCCCATATGCATCATATTCAATATAAAGCTGAGGGGTCACGAGGGTCAGACTCTCTTCTGGGCTCTTCCTCTCTTCTTCAATGGCTGGCATCTGATGGCGACTCTGTCCATTCTGCCTTCAATCCCAATCAATGTGTTCCCAAATCCAGTTCTAGAATCCAGGTCCAGAACCCAGTTACTCTGATGCTTCCCCAGTGCGGGCTCCACAGCATCAGTGGTGACAGTGAAGTGGGTCTTTCTCTGGGCCATTAGGGCAAGTGATTTCCTGGTCTCACTTTCTTCTGTCATTCTTTGTGTTGTGTATTGCAAGAGAAGTTTGTAAGAATAAGGCAGTGCAGAGAAGCAGTTAATAGGTACATACTGCACCTTCTACTATGGCACCCTAACTCCAAGTTTTTCTCCAGGCTATACTGTAATAATAGCAATGTACAGTGATTAGCCAAATCATGACACCAAAAGCAACTTGAACATGCTAGAACAACTTCCAAGAGACTGAAGTAAAAGGAAAGTCAAAATTGCATATTTTGCTTAACAGCCACAGCAACAACATCAAACCCATCAGCGAGTAGGTGATTCAATAACCAGGGTGTTGTCTCATTCAATAAGCAGTATGAATATGTATTAGTTGGTAAACTCGGAATAGATTTCCTTGAGCTGGATCATCAGGTTCCAAAACAGAGGAAAGTCAACACATGAGCTTTCTCTAGTTACCTCAGTTCATTTAAAGCACAGCAATTCCCTACTCTGTGCAGGTCAGATTTAGATTTCAGTAAGACCCCGGGTTTATGCAGCGCTACAAAGTATGCATTCCTGACAGTGTTTTGATAGGATTGCCACTGCTAAGTGACAGTCCCCACCGAATGCTTCTGTCTTTCATGCATTATATCTTTGAATATCATCTGACTGCACAAGGCACAATTAAAGTACGGTATGAATCTTGACTAGTGGACATCCAGCTTTAGGCTTCAGCATGTGTATGTGTGCAGGTGTATGCTGATTCCTGAAATAAATGGAAAGCAAGAAAGTGCAAATATTTAACCTCCATGTTCCTGCCAATCCTGCCTCTGTAAGAAAAGTGATGCAGAACTAGGATGCATAGGCTTTCAGATTTTCCATACGAACACTGCAGAGGTCTCAGTGTAACATAAGAGAAAGCAGAGAAGGCAAGGGGAAAACAGTAAAATTAGCAAGTAGATATCGTGAGAAAGCAAGACCTTTTCTATCCTGCCTCTGTAATCTAGCTAGAGCATCTGCTATCCAAGTTGACATCAGCAGTCCGGTTAAAAAGAAATGCCTCCTAGCCCTTACAGCTCCTGATGTGTTGCATCAAATGCTGTCAGTTCGAATTAAGCAACGCTGTTTTCACACAGCATCCTGCCTGCTGCTGACCTGTTGCTCTTCTGCGTGCAGCCACATTGTACCCTGGCAAAGGCTGGTACTGCCCTGCTCCCTGGAGAGCTTAAGGAAGCAGCATAGACAACACTGGAGTAAGGACTGGGCTTGCCCAGTTCTACCCTGCTTGAGGGTAGGGATGCTCTGCAGAGGGGGTTGGACAGGTTGAATAGATGGGCTGAGGTCAATTGTATGAGATTTAAGAAGGCCAAGTGCTGGGTTCTGCACTTGGGCTGCAACAACCCCCAGAAGCACTACAGGCTTGGGGAGGAGTGGCTGGAAAGCTGCTTGGCAGAGAGGGACCTGGGGGTGTTGATTGACAGCCAGCTGAACATGAGCCAACAGTGTGCCCAGGTGGCCAAGGAGGCCAATGGCATCTTGGCTTGTATTAGAAATAGTGTGGCCAGCAGGACCAGGGGGGTGATTGTCCCTTTGTACTCAGCATTGGTGATGCCACACCTTGAGTACTGGGTTCAGTTTTGGGCACCTCAGTATAAGAAAGACATTGAGGTGTTGGAATGGATCTGGAGAAGAGCAACTAAGCTGGTGAAGGGCCTGGAGAACAAGTCTTATGAGGAGTGGCTGAGGGACCTGGGGCTATTTAGTGTGAAGGAGGCTGAGCAGAGACCTTCTCACTGGCACTGGTCTTTTCTCATAAGTAAATAATGATAGAACAAGAGGGAATGGCCTCAAGTTGCACCAGGGGAGGTTTAAACTGGACATTAGGAAAATCTTTTCCACTGAAAGGGTTGTTGGGCACTGGAACAGGCTGCCCAGAGAGGTGGCTGAGTCACCATCCCTGGCTGTGTTTAAAAGCCATATAGATGTGGTGCTTGGGGATACAGCTTAGTGGTGGACTTGGTAGAGCAGGGTTAATGGTTGGACTTGATGACCTTAAAGATCTGCTCCAACCTTGTTGATTCTATGATTCTATGAAAGACTGCTAGCCATCCAGAACAGGAGCCTGGTGCTTCTGCAGCCCACAGCAAACAGATCTCCAGGCTCACCCAAGTATATGGTCTCAAAAGATCAGCAGCAGCACTGAAAATAAGTGGAGAGTGCCCAACTTCTGCTACACTGTAATAGTGCTCCATATCCAGACACTTCTACTTTCTCCTCAGACCATTCTTCTACTCATTGGAAATGACAACAGAGAACATTCAGAAGATACAAATAGATTTCTTTTGAAAACTGGAATAGACAAAACACATACACATCATCTCTGGCCCCTGTGGCTTGCCTGCCACCAGTTCTTACGGTTAATGTCTTCTTGGATCTAAGACGAAACACTCTGCCTTTCCTCTCACTGGACTGTTGAGCACAAGAGATTAGATCACAGCATATACGAATTTTCCCTTATAACACACTGAGGATCACCTTTTACACCATGCAAGACTCCCAGGGGCTACCAAATTAGTGCTGTTTCGTCTCCTCAAACTAGCAGACATGAAGTTTCCAGGTTTTTTAGAAGCTATGTGCAAGGTTTCAGACTGGCTATTTTAGGCAGACAAGCAAGGGTCAGAAAAAAACTGATCTGGTGTGGGTCAGAAAAAAAAATCTTTTCTTTCTTCTGATTTTGGAGACCATCATCCTTCTCCATATGCTACAGCAGCATTTTAGGGCTTCACCAATGGACAAAATGAGGGCTACTTTGCACAGCTCAAGCTTTCTTGAGACAGATTCTTATGTTCACCTGGGAGATGTTGCTCATTCAAACATCCTGTCTTATGTAGCCATTGACTTCAGCTGCAATTATGCCCATAGGTCCCTGTGGTGATGCGAATCTCTTCACAATACATGTATTTTTCATGTATTTTTTATGGGCCAGTACACCCATCTCGTAGGAGGAACTCATTGCCAGAGCATGTTTTATTACTTCGTTGCCAAGACACACACGAGTGCAGAACGGTCCTTTGTGGAGTGGCAAAGAAGGCTACCTTCTCTCACAGGTATGAAACTTCTCAGAAGCTCACAAGATGTCTCAGAAGAAGATGTCTCTTCTGACAATTTATTCACAAAGCCTAGGACACAGCTGCTCTAAGGCAAAAAAAAAAAAAAAAGAAAAAGTTGGAAAAAGTACAGGTTTAGGTCCCCTAAAGCATCCTAGGGATTGTATACACATTTGGATAGAGTCTAGTGTGATATGATCATAGAATCATAGAATACTAGGTTGCAAAGGGCCTCAAGGATCATCTGGTGATAAGATGGCCCAGCACCCTGTCCAGCTGAATCTTAGAAGTGTCCAATGTTGGGAAATCCACCACTTCCCTGAGGACATTATTCCAATGGCTGATTGTTCTCATCTCCCCAGGAGTAACTTGTGCCCATTACCCCTCATCTTTTCCATGTGCCTCCTTGTAAAAAATGGAGTGTCCATCTTCCATGATGGGAAAAACCACTGAAGCCCATAGCCATAGTGAGCCCATAGGACATCCTAGCAAGTTTCCATCTTAAATATGGAACTATCATCTCTTGGCTAATTAATTTGTGTTTCTTTTTCCCTTGCATTCCCTCTCTGGTTCCCAGTGCATTAATTTATCTTGCCCACAAACCTGAAGAAGCAATAAATACTGTCTTCTCTGACTGTTTTCTCTCAGGTAGGGCATTGCCTTTACTCCTGAAGACTTCAAGAGGGTGCCCAGTCAAGTAAAGTAGCATGACTTGCACATGCTGGGACTTGCACATACAACCACACCCTTTCAAACCACTTGGAAGGAGTGTCTCAGAGCAGGTTTTCCCACTGAGAGACGTGATCTTCCACCCGTTGACCTCTGGCATGGAAATTAAGAAGAAATCTGTCTCAATAGACCATGCAAGTGTTATGAGAAACCCTGTTCCTGCTACTCTCCTCCTCTTTTCCTTTAACCCTTCTTCCCAAATTGAAGAACCGCTTCTCATTTGGCATGTCTATTACATTTACAGACACCCTGATGCATAAGAAAGGATGATGCAATGAAAGATTTCTGCTGTCCCTTTCAGAACTTCATGGTGCTGAAACCAATAACCCACATTCTCCCTGGAAAACAGAAAAGATGGGAACAACCCCGCTCAAACTGGCCATGCCATAGGAAAAAAAAATCACGTTGAGCAAAACGGAGACTGAAGACTCCTGGGCTTCCAATGTCACTATAGCACGGAGTATTAAAAGATCTAGTGCAAATCCTGAAAGCCATAAAACATAAGCAGCATAAAGATTCATACAGGCTAATTTACACCTTCTCCTCTGCAGTTAGTTCAAGTATCTCTGTGAAGTATCACCAAACACTAAGAGGAAGAATGCCAAAGACGTAACCGATGCCGTAGTGTTTACTATAAGGACATCCAACCGAGACCTTTCTGTGATAGGTATTCCAGAATAAACTGATCAGAAAGAGCAGGCAATAAGTGTTTGTAAAGGCAAAGGAGGTTTGGATTTCAATCTTCCATCTGATTTTTGCATAGTTTTGTCACTTACATTTAACAACTCTGTTCTACTGCCTCTCTCTGAACAAGGAGCTAGGTGTTAGAGTAAGCCTACGTCAGAAATGCTAACTAAACACTTGTGATCCTGAGCAGATGGAGAAATGCAGCTGAGTGGCATCATAGCAGGACTAGAGAAGTGATTACGCCCCTGTACTCAGCACTGGTGAGGCCACACCTTGAGTGTTGTTTTCAGTTTTGTAGCCCCCCACTACATGAAAGGCATTACGGTGCTGGAGCAGGTCCAGAGAAGGGCAACAAAGCTGGGGAAGGGTCTTAGAAGGATCAGCTGACGGAACTGAGGTTACTCATCCTGGAGGAAAGGAAGCTCAGGGGAGACCTTCTTGCTCTCAACAACTCCCTGACAGGAGGTTGGAGTCAGGTGGGGTCGGGCTCTTCTCCCAGGTAACAAGCAATAGGACAAGCGGAAATGGCCTAAAGTTGTGCCAGGAGAGGTTTAAGGTGGTCATTAGGAAAAACTTCTTCACTGAAATGGTTTTTAAGCCCTGGCCCACACTGCCCAGGGAGATGGTGGAGTCCCCATCCCTGGAGGGATTTAAGACATGTAGATGTGGTGCTGAAGGACATGGTTTAGTGATGTGATTGGCAGTGTTAGGTTAACGGTTGGACTAGAAGATCTTAAAGGTCTTTTCCAACTGAAATCAATCTATGATTCTATATGCATTTTACCCATTTCTCCGTTCCTCTTCTTTCCTAGTCTCCACTTTCAAAATAAAGATTGCTGAATCCATGGAGTCCTTCCCTATTTAAGGCAAATAACCAATTGCTTCTGTAATATTTTCTAGTTCTTTTATCAGTCCAGTCTTACATGACTCATAACAAAGCTTTCATCACTTTCTTCATGAGATAATTCAACAGTCTCCTAGACAACATGACAGCAGTCCTGCAGTTGAGCAAGAGAAGCTATATTCTTATTCCTCTGCACAGACAGCCTGTGAATGTACCTGGCTCCACAACTTTTCTCTACTATTTTTCAACTACTACCAGATAGTTATCAAACCTCTGTAGTACAGCCAACTTCTTCTTTATCTCATCCTTTTCTTCTCATTTTCTTGTTTGAATGTAAATGTGGCTACTGGTTATAATCAGAAACTGAGAGTTCACAGTGCTGTCTCTAGGTGATTTTTAGTGTCCTTCCACAGCCACTGAAGTGACCAAGCATTTCAATTTAGTCCAGATGCTCCCAGTTCTTTGTCGAAGTTGCAGATTTGAGACATTTTTGTAACCCCTCCAAGCTCTTCTCTTGTTTTCCCTTAGTTCTCTGTCTGGGTCTTTCTCATTCAGTAGAGCCCTTTGTCTGGTGGGGTAAAGCATGTTGGCTCAGACATGATTTTTTTTAAGATGACTGACACTTGTTCTTGTCAGATCAGAAATCAAACCAAGGCAGGTAGAGAGAATTCCTGGCTGTGTAATAAATGGTCCTTGCTTAAGACAAGATTGTAGGTATGGGCAAAGGCTTCTACAGAGCTGAAGTTGCAACTTCATTTAGTCTACCAGTAACCATACATTCTCTAGAAGTCTTCAGTGGCATATACACTAGGGCCCAAATCCGAAGGAGTTGCATAAGCCATTAAGTGGAAATTAGAAATCTTGTTAATCATGGATTTGTGATGAAGTAACATATTCAAAGTGATGACCAGGACGTGCATTTAGCACCTCTGAAATTCAGCCATGCTCAGGAACTTCAGGCCAAACCCTATTATAAAACAGAGTGGGTCATGAAGAATACAATCACCTTGAAGGTCTCAGAGACCACTGGGAGCTTGGCATGCCAAACAGAAATAATGAAAAGGAGATTCATCCTTGTCAGGATTTGAACTTCAGCTCTGTCATATATGAAGCTTAGAGTTAGTTGATAACTATTTATGTAGGTAAGCAGCAGTGTGCACTACATGTTAATGTTTAATAACATGGGGACTCAAATCAGCATAATAATAAGAAGGTAGCAGCTAGAATGAAAAATCAGCAGACAATCTTGACAAAATTTTGACAGCATCTCTTTCTCGTATCTTGCTTATTGCTGAAAGAAATTGTCCCCAAAAGACAAATACAGACTTGGGTCATTCCTGATCAAGAGAAATTTAGTTTCAGTGCAATAACATGAATCTGTAACACAAAAAAATCTTATTAGGTAGAATTTACTAAACTGCTTTGCTATATCTGGAAGATGAATGCCCAGGCTGTTGACTTTGAACCTTTCCACTGCCTTTCAAAAAAAAAAAAAAAAAGAAAAACTAACGTCTTCCTGTATCCCCCTACTCCTGAAATAGTTTCCTTCTTCTTTAAAGAGGGCTGTCACTGGGAATTGCACAGAGATGCACAAGGAATGAACAAAGCAAGAAAGGTTGTAATGTAAGTATGCATTTTGCCCCCCCTTTAAAACATACTACCTATTAAAGACAGGAAAACACCTCTATCTCTTTTGTAAACTTCTGATTCTAGCTCCAGATCATTAGTATTTCATGCAGTTCAATCAGAAATTCAGGAAGTAGTTCATCTACAAGAGGGGAGAACAAAATGCTGCAGATGAAGGGGAAAAAAAAAAAGGGAGGGAACATTAGATATGAAACATAGTATCCCTCAGGCTAATATGTTACCCAATTGTGTTTTCATTAACATTCAGTATTTCTTCTTTTAACTTGCAACTTGTATGCCCTGTATATTAAGGCATCAAATTATACTGCCATATTGAGGATTATTTAAGCAATCCCAGTAAGTAGGTCATCCAGTAATTTACTCTTGGTTTATTAGAGGGTGCTAAAGGAAAAGAGCAACACCGTTATTTGTTAAATGAACAAATGGGGCGGGGGGAAGCCACAAGTTGAGAAAGTGTTTTGTTAAGATTTCTAGTGTAAAGACAATTATGGCAAAATCTTTGTTTGCCACACAAATTTTTGTAGTGAGCAAACACAATTAGAGCAGCTTCTTTTGCATAGCAGGTTAGATTAAACATCAGGAGGAACAACGCAGAGAACAGCTCTGTATGACCCAGGGGACCACGATGGAGGATGCATTTGGTCTTGCGTAGCCTGATCGGACTTGTTTTTTCCCCAACTGTGTTAACAGCCCAGAAGCTGACACTGAAAGAAAGAAGAGAAAAGGATCCCTGACAGATTTCTTTATATGGAAGAATCATTCAGTTATGATTTTGACATGCATAAAAGCAAAAATGATAAAGTTGTCCTTATGAAACTAGAATAATCTTCTGGCACTAGACTTCAGATATTTACTTGTGAACTAATCTCCAATTTCACAGTGTTCCCACTGGAAATTATCTCTAGTACTGTAATGCATCAAATGAATTTTAAAGAGAAGGTATTGATTTTGATGCATGGCTGTAGGTAAATACATAAGGCTAACATAAAGCTTTTAAAAGACACTTACTGAATGGCATAGAAGGGGTGAAAAGGGCAAAGATCTGGGCTTAAAGCTGTCAGATCAAAGCCCTAACACTTACCCTTCCTTCTGAGAGCAGTACCAGCAGCTCCTCTGTGTGAACACTCTGTGGTGAGGGATTTTCATGGGTTTGGATAAAGCTGAGAGTACTGTCCTGCCTGTGCATCATCATCCCCAGAAAACCGTCACAGGCACCCAGAACGGGCAGTTGTGTATGTTGGTACTTAGCATTCTTAAAGGAGGTAAATGGTGATGTTCTTCAGTTATCTGACTACAGTACAACTGTGCCTGGGCTGTGGCAGTGAACCAAACATTCTGTTGACGTTGGCCTCAAGAACTTCCTTGAATAGTAGCTCTCGACTACAGTTTGTCTTTTCCTTTACTTAGAAACTTTGCTCCTTAAAAAAACCCCAAGTTTTATTCATGGACCTAGCTCTAGCTGGCCTTCCACAGTGCAGGACACTGATCTCAAAAGTTCAGCTTCCTTCTCCTTCTCCCTCCCTAATAAATTTTCTTTTCATAACCTCTGAAGCAAAAACATTATTACATTTCCAAATCACTGCTAGAAGGTTTTATGGGAGACTTAGCTTTCCAAAGGACCCTGCAAGAAATCAGAAATAGGGGTTTATTAACAGCTAATTAAATATAACCTGATAATTTTTTGTATTTATAGAGATGCAGAGGGCAAGTAAGACAGTCATGTTGCTCTGCTATAGAAAAGAGAGAATTTGGGGCAGTGAGCAAGAAGAAATGGGTATTCAGAAGGTCAATACTGGGACAGTCCCTGGTATCTAGTTCTCAGTTTTCTAAGTTGATAGCTTGTGGTGGATGACAGGATGTTCCTATTAAATATCTGTGAATATTAAGCAGTTACAGAATTGATTGAACATATTACAAGGACCAGCTTTCCACAGAAGGCAGCATGTCCAAGTCTCCGCTTTTCAGAGCATTAGAAAACTTTGGGCAGATGCACACACAGAGGCATCCCCATTTTTAAGTGTTCAAAACTGAAAGTCAATAAATTAGAGTTGTACCAACCTCATGGGAAAAACACATTTAATCAGAAAATCTTTAATAAAAGTCCTAGGTCCTTCTCTGGCAACCGTCTTGTGACTGAAGAGTCTGGTAGCATATTAAGTGGCACAAGAGGTTCAAAATTCCTAACCTACCTTCACTGCTGACAGCTGTGGCCACCTTATCTGCACCCAGGTCCTTCTGCCAGCAGGATACTGCATTACTGACCAAACCGACCAAAACAAGAAATAACGGCTGCCTTCAAATGTTGGAGACAGTGTGACCTGCAGTCCCTACTGTTACCTTGAGATGGCTCCAGCACTGAGGAGGGGCTGCCAGAAAAACTTGTAATTCTCAATTCACCTTGGTGTAGTAAAGGAATACGATGGGGTCAAAACAGGTAAGCAAAGCTTACTAGCCTCTTCTGCCAACAAGTAAAGAATAAGGTCACTAAAGAACATGTATGTCCCTTCTGTGATGTCTAACCATGTCAGTACTTCCATGGTCAAGAGGATCAGAGAGAGATACCTAAAAGGTTCAGTGTTGACAACAGGCAGCCACAAAACTGATGCAGCCACCCAACTTTGTACAGGG
This sequence comes from Ceryle rudis, assembly GCA_033439905.1. Classification (NCBI taxonomy): domain Eukaryota; kingdom Metazoa; phylum Chordata; class Aves; order Coraciiformes; family Cerylidae; genus Ceryle; species Ceryle rudis. Next base: position 18,290 of record JAAGNO010015557.1, read on the forward strand.
TACACAAACTATCCAGACTCCAGACAGTCAGAGGCTGTGAGAGATGAATCACCTTTCTGCACAATTCTCCCCTAAAATAGGATTAAGAGTAGTATCATAAATAACATTGTAAACAGCAAGAGAGTAAACAAGGATCCAGTAATTCCTTGTCTGTAAACAAGCTTTACTCTGTGCTGTGCCCCCCAAAAGGGCTCTGTCTGTCTGTCCTGTGTACCTACTGTCTCACCACAAGATGTTACAGAGAAACATGCAGTCCATTAATAGATCCCTTCTGCAAAAGTCCAGTTCAGAAAAGCTTTCCTTAAAAACCCTGAAAATTCAAGTAAAAAACAAAACCTCTCACCCATAAGGTATGACAAAACATTTCACCAGATGAACAGCTAGGCAAAGGCAGCAGGATTTTGCAAAATGCCTGCTATCTGGTATCTCTCTGATATCATGAATCACTAAATTACTGGCCTATGACCTGTGAAGTTTCCATTCCCTCACAAAGCAGAGAGGAATATGGGCTAGAACGTGCTCTAGTAGAACAACTCAGCAGTATGCCACTTGGACATGAGCTACAAAATGCTGCTGAAAAACAAACCAAAAGTAGAGCCACCCCTGCTAGTCCTGCAAATACTACTTACTTGTGCTTTAACCAAACACATTTTTCTGCCTTGAGTAAACAAATGCATGAGGAAAAAATGAACAGCTAAGAGATTTTTTTTTTTTTTTTTTAATGTCTACTTTAAGCAATAAATAGACTGCTTCTAGACTGGTTGAATTGTCAGTCATGAGGGGCCATTTGAATTTTAAGAGCTTACAGGGACTGCAACTAGACCACTACTGCTTGCTTGTCCAATACGGTTGGCATCTAAAGCTTTAACCCCAACACAAAGCAACTGGAAGAAGAATGCAAAAAAAAAAGTATCTGTCTTTCTGTGGGAATGCAGAAGGTATCACCCCAAATCCACACACAGAGCTTGGGTTCAAAGGTGCGACAAGGTCTTACAAACATCGCCCAACCTGAGGAGCACCAGATGGTCAGAGCAGCTCTGACAAGACAGTGACTGGAGGGAGAGGCCATCTGTGTGAAATGGCCTCTCTGGAGTAAGGATGCGTGAGACTGGCCAACCCTGTCCTGCTAGCCCTGTCTGCTACACCTCATGGATAATGGGTGAAAAGGAGAATAGCCTAGAGAACAGGTCAGTGGTTATTATGGGGTGCAACAGGCCTGGTAGACTGAACCATATACAGACTGTAGCCTCACAAAGGAGCTGAGGCAGGATAGGATCTTGTGAGCTAGAATTTTGGAGTTTAGCATAAAGCTTCATTTGCAACCAAAATATCACTTTAAGCAGGTATTACACTTTTTTTTCTTTTTTTTTATAAGCATCTATATTTTAACTGAAATCATTGATTTGTTCTGTGTATCTCTACTTTCTGGGCAAAAAGAAAAGATTGCAGAAGAGAAGAGCATACCTATACCATACATTAAATGTTACTATGAAATTATTAAAGCAAGATTATATTATTTGACCATAACAGAAAGAAGGCCCAGACCTATCAGGCAGCTATAATAAAGAGCAAGTTCTGGTTTCAGTCATGCAGTCCTTTAAAGGGGTCACTCTTACACACCAGCTCTTCTGCTTCCTTGTACCGATGAACACACTACCAAAAGCAAAGCCGGACTGGGAAAAGGGTGATTATTCTTCTGTGCTTCCCAGTTCCAGCACAGAAGCTGTTTCAAAGTGAAGAATAAACTCGCTGTGTTTCTTGAGGCAGCTGAAGGAAAACCTAACGGTTTGCTGTCAAGGTACACTAATCCCTCTGCATTCTGCACAACGCTGCACATGCAGCAACATCTTTGGCAGCTGGGGCTTACACACAGCGTCCTTTATGTGCAGGAACACAAGGCAGCCCTTAATGTCCCATCTCAAGCCCGGAATTCTGTTGTGGGTACATAAGACAGAGTCTATCAGCCTAATTAGACATTTAATAAGGCATTGCTCTTACCCTCAAGGTCCTCAGAGAAAATTCCCACCACCTTCAACTTTTCCTAAAACAACCCACAAGCTGTGTGCATCCTGCTACCACCTCGACGACTCTTCCCTGCCAAGTCCCCTGCCATGTCACCAACAGATTTGAACCTAGTAGCCTTTACTTGGCGCTAAGTATTTATTAGCTGCCTGGCAGCCAGCAAGTAGTCATTTTTTCCAGGGTAACTGGGATGTGAAGAAGGCTGCACTGATGAATTGGGTTCTGACTCCCTAAGAGAGAACAGCCACTCTCTGCCCGTGGCAGGTCAGGATGATTTGACCTTTTTGTTAGCAGACATCCACTGGAGAAGCAGCTTTCTGACAGGATGGTACAATGCACTTCTGAAAGCAGAACTATAAAGTTCCTCTTCATGTGAAAAAACACTGACTAGAGAGAGAAGCCTAAAAAGGGGCTTCCCATCGATATACAAAAGTTTCAAGGAAGGTTTCCCCTATTGTTAGATGTTCTCTTGTATTCAGGTAATAGGAATGGGAAGGATGACAAAGCATAGAAAGGAGAAGCAAGATTCCTTTGTTTTCTGTATGTAGACATGTGCACAAGCATCTACTCTGATCACTCCATCCCTGATCTCACTAGTCCTGGACACAGAAGCTCCTTTTTTATCCTGGTGCATCACTGAAGAAGTTTCTCTGTTCCTCTCCACCTCCCCTCAGAGGCATCTCGAGTTCTTCAAAGAAGTAAATGGGTTTGGCATTTAAGTGACTGGCCTTCAGCTACAGACTCAGAGCCCTGAATCATGTGAGCCAGACCTGCCCTCAGTCTTGGAGCACAGGCTGCTTTGTCAACACTTTATTAACACAGTATCTGCACACTGGGGCCTCCTTCCTCCTGCTGGTAAAACTATACCCTCCTATAAACCTGATCCAGGTCTTCAAAACTCACAGAGATTTCAACAAAGATGAAACTGCCAAACCAGCCTTCATCTTACAGGACCTTGTGTCTTACAGGACACTTGCACTGCTACCATGGTGTTAGCAGAGAAGGAATGTCAGAAAGTCACAGCAAATTGAGTAACATGTGTGGGTATGATCTGTATTTGCAGTTGAGGAGTAGGAGTCTCCAGACTGTAGTTTTGATACTTTTCTTTCTAGATGGTCTGAACAGAGCTTTTGAGATTGACCAAGAGGAAGGTGTCTTCCACAGACAAACAAAGCCAGAAGAACAGGGAGGCACACCTAGAACACATTATATCCCAACTTCTGAGATTGTCTGATCTTATCCTGCTGTCATTAGAAGTATTAGCCCCACTCACCGAGGTTGGGGCTTGGAATCCTGCCTCTTCCATCTGCTATTTTGCAGTTTCATACAAAGGCTGGATCATCATCAGGATGGAGACCATAAAGGTGAAAGAAAAAAAAAAAAAAAAAAAAAGCCCTTTCAAGCCAAAAAACTCTTCTTACCAGGGCAAAGCCAAGTCCAGATGTGTTGGTAATTTCTCGCTTGTCTGTATGAAAAAATGCATACAGCCAAAATTTCCATCTCTTGCCTTCCATTCAGCCTCAATGAATAACAGTCTTTCCAAAGCTTAGAACAGAGACATCAAGCCACCTCCATACGGATCCATGACAGTAGACAGATGGTTTTTTCCAAGCTTCAGTTCTAGACAGAGCTGAAAGGAGAGAGAAAAGGCCATTTCCAGTGACATATTTCAATGCGTTTTACAGTCACAAGGAAGCAGGTCAATTATGACAGCTCCTGAAGTAATAATAACTGAGGCAGATTTATTTCATTGCTCTTTGGAGTCCAGCAAGACTTTCCATCATATTTAAGGAAGGGATATTACCAAAGCTGTAATTCCATTGCACCGAGATACACATTCTTATCACAGGCGCACTGAGTGAAAGCCTCAAAAGTAATCCTAGACAAATGATCTATTTTCCTTTCCACTCTGAGTAACCACAGTAACTCATCCTCTATCCCAGCAGCTCTAGCAGAACCCACCACTGCACAAATAAAATGGCCAGCTGGGCACTATGTTCAAAATCTGTAAAAGCAGCTGGAGACAGGGTGCCCACTCTGTGACATTTTACAGCGATCTGTAATCACAGACGGAGCAGAATGACAACCTCTCTCTATCAGCCTCAGCGTGGCTCCTTAAATGGCTAGTGATTGGGAAAGCCAAGAGTGAGTTTGCCTTGGACCTTCATGAACCTCTCCTGAGGCTGAGAAAGTACTTTTAGGGCCAGTGTCCTGTACAATGGTGTGACGCTCCCCTCTCCAGCACTGTAAGGGTGATACACCTTCACACCCACAGCGTTGTATCACCAGAGAAACGCCAAAAGTGGCCTCAACTAAAACCATAGTGGCTTTGCCCACATAACTGATTGCTGGTATTGTATCCAAATGCCTAACAAAAATTGTCTGGCTTTTAAAGAGAATTTTTTCTGGCTTCCTTCCAACCTGGTCTCAAAAATCTCTAAGATGCTAGCCTCCATTGTAACAGAAATGCAAGAAAAAAAGATGCTCAGTAGTTGCACATATTAAATCCTCAGCCATTTTCCTTTGTTGCAGGTGTTGATATAACATCTAGTCCAAATTTACTTCAGCTCATTCTTTTTATTCTTACCCAAAACAGATTAGTGAAGCAGAGGAGGACAGAATTTGTTTAATTCCTCATCCTTCCTTCCCCTAAATTAATCTCTTGCATGCTTCTGAAATGTGTAATCACGTGGTGGAAGACAACCTTTTGCCTTTCCAAGCAAGTCATGAACACAGTAAACTCCATTTCGCTTGATGGGAATGCTGCAGAGATGCATTCAACCTATTTTTCTCACTTGACAGAAATGCTCAATTTTTGTACTTTTTTTTTTTTTCTGGGAGAGGAAAAATTCTTATGCCAGGCCTGGGACATGAAGTTAAAATTACACAAATTATTCTCCTCACTGCATCGTGGCTGGGTAAAGCAGCCTCTCTGGAAACAATAGCTGGAGCTTGAGGTATCCACAGGGAAAACAGAACATCGTGCTTGATTTAATGCCCTTCTCATGGGATTTACTCTTGGCAAAGTGCCTGTGTGGTTTATGTCAGGAGGGATACACGAGTTGCATGTGGATCCAATGCTCACTGTGAGGTAACTCTTTAGTACTGATGGAGCATAAAAGGAGCGAGCATGCCATGAATTAAAAAAAAAAAAAAAGCACCTAATAACCACCTTCCATCAGGAGAAAACCAAAGCCCTGCCAGACTCTGGTAGGAGAGGGGGAAAGATTAATATCCACAGATCTCTCCAGTATAGCCAAAAGCAGTGATGAGAAGAGACTAGTTAGGTTCTGGAATTGAATAATGAGCAGAACAGTGTCAGTGCATGAAAATCTGCAAACAAAATATGAAACAAGCATATTCTAGGGTCTTTCATTTTCCTTTTTTCTGCCCTTTGGATCATTTTAGAAAGGGACACTATTTTTTCCAGGTGAGAGATAATTAATACAGGTAATAGGTACGGACAAATAACACCTCGGTCAGCATGCTCTATTGGAATCAGATCAGTACCCCTCAGATTTTTCCATGATCCTGTACTATGAAAAACAAAACAAACCAAAACCAAAACAAAACCCCAAAACTGTTACAGTAACAAAGCTTGTAAGGGAAAAAAATATTTTTGTTCTGCTGCTTGAAATAAACCATCCCATTGCTGTTCTCATGGCTGGAGACTCTGTTCAGTTACAGAAATGCAAATACCAACATTTTGGATTTAGAAAGCTGCAGTGGATGAATGACAACTGATGCACTCCAGGCAACCCAAAGAGACCTGGTCCACTGCTCTTTACCGTGGATCTAGACATAGTACCTAAACAGTATAGTATGATTCTAAAATAGTATGTTGTTTCTTCTGGTAGCCATTCAGGATTAGATCAGCTGTAACAACTGCCTCTGTTTTGCCATCTAGGGGAAATGGGGGGCTGAGAGCATCAGGCAGCTCGCTGTTGTTTATGGAGCAAATCGTCTCAGAACTTAAACAAATAATGTAGGAACAGGGAGAAACTCTGCACGCCATAACTCCTCGGGATCCCACAGGCTCGCACTGATTCGCCAGACTGGATGGGGAGGACAAGCCTGGCTATAAAGGGAGACAAGTGAGAGGTGTTGAAGCACAGCACTCGTACAGAACTAGTAGCCTTTCTTGTTCATATGACAAAAGAAAATTAAAAATCTCCGCCAAAAATCAAAAACAAATCTCTAAACAACAATGGAGCTTTGGGAAGACAACAACAGCTCCTCCCTCCAAAACGTGAACATGACAGAGATCGATACAACTTAAGGGTGACATTTGCCAAGCTCTCATTTTTTTTGCACAGCATCCTTCATATAAACTGGGTCTGAAGTAAGCAAGTAAACATGTAGAAACAAGAAAAAAACCCCAACCAACTTCAGTGAAGTTTGAAAAGGAAAGAGATGGATTCAGATACAATTTGAGGTGAAATGAATGAGCCTGTTTCAGAACTGACCTGGAAGTCAGTTCATGGACAGACTGCAGGCCAGCTGGTCATCTGCTCTATGAATCATTCCTACACAGTTAAAGACAAGCAAGGAGAGTCAAGCTTTTGGATATATGCTTCTATGAATCCATAAGGAATTTTAAAAGCATCCAAAAGACAGCATTTCATTCCAGAGAGCAGGGGAAAAAAAAAAAAAAAAAAAGGAGGGAAAGAAAGCCTAATTTTTTTTCCTTGTTTCTTGTTACCTTTCTTGCATTTGCATAATATCTAACACAGTGGGAACCTGATGTCATCGTCCGTGACACTGTAAGAGCAGTAACAGGCTTACTGAAATTACTAAACTCATAATGACTTCAAAGGGGTTTGCCTCAAGACAGTGAACCATTTCTGGAGCCTGTTTTTCTTCAAATTCTAACCTTTGTTTTCTGTACAAATACCACCTTCCTTCTGTTTGTACCTCATACGCAGAGACAGGTCACTCAGGCAGCCGTTGGTGGAGGAAAGCAGGAGTAAAGCAGTATTTGTTTGGTGCCAAAGCAGTATTCCTTGCTGAGGATAATAACTGCAGCACTCTCCCAAGGACCGGTAAAATCTATCAACAAACAAAACTAATCTCAGAGAGGAGAGAAGGCTGGAAGGGTTTTCACTGGAATCTAGCTGGCGGCCAAACTCGGAGAGTTCTGTTGAAAAATTCTGCATCTTTAGCAAAAATAAACTGCAGAGATATTTCCAAATGATTTCTGACTGTTCCTTCCTGCTGTGCAACTCTTCATCATTTATGCTCATCTCCCTTTTTCCTCTCCCTCTACAACTTGCATTACTTTTTGGAAATGTATCCCTTGTATGAGAAACAGGATTTAATATAATTCTAATCACCTCCTATTTTGGGGGAAGAGGGAAAAAAGGAATGGAAATGAATATTATTTCATTTGCTTACATGTTAGAAGGGTGTGCTAAACCTGGGTTCCATACTGAGAAATTTTTCCCTGTCACAATGCAGGAGTTTTATGGAGGAAAGGAAAAGTTTTGTCCTTGGACAGGGACGGTGGTAGGGGATGGGACAGTCTCCTCCCTGTACACAAAGAAGGTTGGTTTCCAGGTGCCTTTTCTAGCCTTCTGGATCTGTTGCCTTCTTTCTAATCAGAAAAATCCAGTTATTATTAGAATCACGGAATCCTTTTGGTTGGAAAAGACCTTTAAGACCATCAAGTCCAACTGTTGCCCCAGCACTGCCAGGTCACCACTAAACCACATCCCTCAGCACCACATCTCCACAACTTTAAAACCCCTTCAGGGCTGGGGACTCCACCACTGCCCTGGGCATGCTGGACCAGGCCTTGACAACCCTCCTGGGGAAGAAGTTGTTCCTCATGTCCAATCTAAAGAGCAAGCACTTAGAGACAGCACTTACTCCTGTTTAGCACCCAGCCCTCTTCAATCTTTGTGTAGCCTAACGTGCACAGAGGCCGTGACTACAACATTGAGTGACAGAGGTTCCTGGATCAAAAGATAACTGACATTATTTGTACTTGACAGTGTGTGTGTGGGGGGAAACCCAACACCACCACAACAGGGCCTCTGTAAACCTCTGCAGATATCGATTAGCTTAGTTTAAAAATAAAGGAAAAGGGTTGCTGTTGATATGCATTAGTGGAGCAAATCTGCCTTTATACAGGCAGGGAGCTGAGCTTTTATATTCATCATTTCTGCACCACGCCCCTGTATCAGACACAGAAAAGGTCCCTGCAGTAATGAAGAAATACAAACCTCTGCTTTTTATAAATAACAATCTGCAGACCCTTAGTGAGTACAAGGATGTAATTGACTCTAGGGTTTCTGCAGCTGTTAATAAATCACTCAAGCTGCACTCTGGCAGCTTATGACATCAGCAGATCCCCTCAAGTGAATTACAGCCATTAATTTACACAGAGGAGGCCATCTATCATCTATTATTGACCATCTGTTACTAAGAATATGTACGTTTTGCCTAAATTAATGCAATTTTTATAGAAAACGTCTTTAATGTTATTCCTACGTTCATTCATTTGCAAAGTTCAACTTTGGGTTTGTAATGGTTGGTGAAAGCTGAGTCGTGACATCAGCCAGAGGTGGTTGCACATGGACTGGAATGGCTCACCTCACAGGAGTGTAGCGAGGCACCGGGGTTAGTGCTCACGGCCGCGCTCCTGCGCAGATGGAAGGGATTGATCCTCTCGGAGATGTCACGGGAAGACGTTTACCCTCTCAGCATACAAAGGAAACAAATTCTCCGCGTGCCCACGCCAACAGGAGAGAGGAGTTTGGGATGGGGAATCAGTGATCCCTTTGCACAACATCACTGCCTCACAATAGTAAAAGTAATAGCTGCAGAGCATCTGCTTGCTGGAAACAGAAGAGAAAATGTTACCGTAAATGAAAGATCCAGCTCCTCACACATGAAAATTTACTTTGGCTACTTCCTCGTATTTCTCGTGCTTCTCCTTCACTGGGTGATATTGCTGGGCTCTTAAAATCAGCAAAACGGACAGCAGGAATTTGGGCACAGTACTTCCAGTTTAAAATTCCAACCTCAGTTACATATATAAGCACAAGACGTGGTGTGCTTTAAAACTTTCATGGCACGAAGGTGCCTGACAGCCTGGCAGGCCTGCTGAAGAGCCAGAATGTATATATATGACAACTTGGCTTTGTCGTTGGCACATAAACAGCCCCAGATGTCTCCTTCAGAAATGCTTACGCTGGGGCTATGTAAAAGTATACAGAATAAAATAAGCAAATTTTTTACAGAATAAAAGAAAAAAAAACAACCAAACAAACCCAAGAACAAAAGCCTGAGTAGCTGAGTAAAACCATCAAGAGATGGACTTTTCAGTTGTGGCTATGCACGTTTGGAGTCCTCCAAATTACCCACTGCCACAAAATGTAAGTCGGATTTGCAAATAAAGTAAGAGCGGACGTACCAGGACAAACCAGCATTTGCTGAGCTAGAGCCATATCTTTTTCAGCTTAAGCTGGATCTGGCTTTGTATCAATGGGGAGGTTTTGTGGCAGGGGTGGTTTTGAAGAGGTTGGCTTAGGGCTGAGGGCTGGGCTCTGACCCTGTGGCTGTGGGCAGAAGTCTGGACCAATACAAAGTCCCAGAGATTGCAAGGCAGCAGCAGCTTCTACACGTAACTCAAATCTAAAGTTCTAGTTTTGCTTCTGAAAAGATACTTTTTTTTACAAAGCCACTCATGACAGAAATATTTTAATAACTACAATTTCTCAGTGAAAACTGGATGACCAAAACTATTTGCGGTGTTAGGACTGTACTGTCGTAGCATACATGGGAAGTTGAAAATGTAAAAGCTACTATTCCCAGGGTGGGAACATCTACAGAATCAGCAAAAAGCAAATCTCTAACTGTAACAACTTCGGAATACCACTCTCAGATTTAAAGACTACTGATTCTTGCCAGTGCACACTGCAATAAACTCATCCATTTCCTGGCATATGCTTGAAATCTGCCAGTCTTATAGTATCACAAAGAAAATTCTCCAGCAGCAGTCACAAAACCACTGTAGATATATTGAGTAACATGTGACTGAATTAAATTTTTATGCCTTTAAAAAGTAATGCCATCACCGTCCTTTGATAACTAATCATAAAACAATGACATTTTATCATCTGACATCTTTCACCTTCTGGTGAGGGTTGAGCCTGACAGAGCAGTATTCATTTAGGAAGTGGAATTGATGTTGAAACTATCTATGGGTCTTTCCCAACACCAAATATAATGAACTTCTGAAGTTACATTTAGTTGGAGCTCATCACCACGTACCCGCTGGCTTCCAGAAAAAACATGGGCACTCAAAATAAATGTAATAAATTTATTTTGGAAGCCTCCTGTCACGGCCTGACCACGATTTGACCACCCAACTTTCTTATTTTCAAAGTCAGTGTTTTGTTTTCTTGAGAGAAAGACCTTCAATGGGCAAATGCTGTAACACAGAAGAAGTAACAAACCCGACTGTAATCGCACTGGAAACACTGCTTATTCTATTCCTTGATGTTTACAATTGTTACCAGAATAGCAGAGGAAATAAGTTTTAGATTAACGTATTCTAACAAAAAACCCCAAACCCAACAACCAACCACCATCCTTCCATAGGTGGCCAGGGCTTTGTCACCTGCTGGAGTCCACAGTGGGGATGTACTCAGGGGGTTTGTGTCACTGCTTCGACCACGCTGAGGACTCACCGCCCGCTGCCGGAGCCACGGATGTCTCGTTGCCGTTAGGACTGAAGCCGGCAACGTCCTGCTGAGCAATATCTAAACTTCTCAGAAGACAGCAGCCCCCGTTCCCATAAATATCGCGAGCAACCTGGCGCGTCTGTAGAACAATAATATTAGAAACGTTACTAACGTTATCCCCGTGTCGCTGCTTGTGATCCCATTCCCGTCTGAAGTGAATCTTCCCAAGGTTTATCATTTAACTGTAAAAGTCTGCGTTAGTCTAGTTTAGCAACAGGGCACGCAAAAATCTCAGCTTCAGAGGCAAAGTCTCGTTACCAAACTACAGTAAAATCAGCTTCGGTAGCAGTTTGGTTTGTCAGGACACATGCCATTTCCAGGCATCATTTCACTCGTGTAATTACAGCAGAAATTTAACCCAGCTCTATGGGAAATTATATTTTATTAAAAAAAAAAAACCCAAGCAAACAACTTGAGCATCCTACTACTAACAAACCTGAGGGTTCCGTGTTCCCCGTGAGTAGCTGTTGAAAGATGTTACGTGGCACATTGGGGCAAATCTCTTCCAGATACCCTGACAGCCCCCTCCAAACGAATACACGTAATAACCTAAACCCGCCTGGTAAACTTATAAAAACTTTTATCTGAGAACAATCCGTCCTCTAATCAGCGCGAGAGGAAACACCAATTGCAACGTGAAATATGAAGTACGTAATAAAAATACTGAACTTTGAGCAGAAAAACGTTTGTCTTCGAGTTTTCTGACTCCTGCAGAAGTAGAAACGTTCAGGACCTATCGCATGACCAGGGGTGGTGGGGTTTGGTTTGCTTGTGTTTCACAAATCCATTAACTCAGCCCGTTTGCGCTCGGGGCGGTATCGCCGTCACCCCTCCCCGCCTCGCAAGCTCCACCGGCACCGAAGGCAGCGAAGCACCTTTTGTTCCGAGGGGGCTGTACGGGGGGCCTGGGGGGGGCCCGGCCCACCCCGCAGCGGCGGGACTCCCGCCCACGCCCGGCCGAGAACACGCGTGGGGGGGGGGGCGGGACACGAGACACGCGTAGCGGCGGCGAAGGGCCGAACGAGCGGCCCCATCCGGGCCCCGTTCACCTGTGCGGGGCTGCCCCGCTCGGAGGTGCCGCCCCAGCCCCTCCGGGCTGCGGGGGCCATTTTTAAATGCCTCTGTCAGGCGGCGGCGCGAGGAAGCAGGTGCCGAAGCCTGGGAGCACCCGCGGGGACGCGGCCGCCGCCCCCCCCCCCTGGTGGCCCGCCCCGCGCGCGCCCAGGTGCGGGCAGCCACTCCTCCTGCCTGGCGTTGGGGGGGGGGGGGGTGGGGGATGCACACAGCGCGGGGGTGGGGCGGTCAGCAGGGTCCGGACCCCCCCT
>JAAGNO010015558.1:0-11166 GCA_033439905.1 Ceryle rudis
CATGGACCTGATGGAGCGGGTCCAGAGGAGGCCACAAGGATGATCAGGGGGCTGGAGCACCTCTCCTACGAGGACAGCTGGGATTGTTCAGCCTGGAGAAGAGAAGGCTCTGGGGAGACCTTATAGCCACCTTCCAGTACCTGAAGGGGCCTACAAGAAGGCGGGAAAGATACTGTTTACAAAGGCCTGTAGTGAAAGGATGAGGGGCAATGGTTTTAAACTAAAGAAAAGTAGGTTTAGATTGGGTGTTAGAAACAAGCTCTTTACCACGAGAGTGGTAGAACACTGAACAGGTTGCCCAGGGAGGTAGTTGAGGCCTCATCCCTGGTGGGGCTTGACAAGGCTCTGAGCAACCTGCTCTAGTTGAGGATGTCTCCGCTCACTGCAGGGGAGGTGGACTAGATGACCTTTAGAGGTCCCTTCCAGCCAAAACAATTCTATGATTCTATGTTTATATATCCTGCATCTCTCTCTCCCTTTGTCATTTCCAACTCAGGAACACTGAGCATGTCCCAAAATTTCTGGTTATTAATTCTATACATGATCTTAATACTCCAAAGTATTAAAATTCTACCTGTTCCTCGGATTCAGAACCTCTAAGGTCATTTGGTTCTTCCTGTACCATATCCCAGTTTACCATCTGATGGTATCTCCCTACTTTGGGCCATCGGTAATTTCATTGGCATAATTTTCATTTTATGTCAATACAATAAGGAAAATTGCAAATTGGATTTGTCCCAGAACTGATCCTTCAGAAGCTCCATCACTAATCTCCCTCTAAGCTGGTTCTTCCATCATAGTAGCTTTCTATCCCAATTTTAATGGATATACAGTCCATTTAATCAGCCTCCCTCTCTTGCAAATTTTTGCATATTCAAAGATTTGTGGCCTTTTCAGTCTTTTCATTTAATTCCATGACGAATTACTCCTATGTATTAACACTTACAATGGTTCCAGTCTGTATCTTAGAACTACATCAGTCACACTGACCAGCTTTACATTAATAGGATCCAGCACAATTTCCTTGCCAGCTGCAGATGATAATTAACATTTTTCACCTCCACAGATATTGATTGTGCAGTACAGGCTAAGAGGACCCTGAGGCTTGCATTCAATGGGAGTGATTGTTACCGGGGAAGAGCGTTTCCATCTGAGCACTTCTCCATAGCTTCATTACTGTCTTATCTAACTTCAGCCAGAGCCTTCTGCTCGTCTCTTCAGGGCAACTGAAAGCTATGAGATCATGATGGTTTCAGTTAATATTAGGCAGCCTAGAATGAGGTGTCATCCACAGAACACTGGGACTTCAAACTCTCACCACCGTTCCTGATGTCCCCATGCACATACTGATAGAGAAGCTGAGCTTTCAGGCTACATGTATAAAAAGAGAAAAAAATTTTATTGGTTATGAGTTTTAAGCTCAGAATCAGCATAGTGTTGCTACTGTAGCTCTGTTCCCAGAGGGTCTGAGAGAGAACAAGCAGGGAACAGGACACAGGCAATATATCTGGCTAGCCAAAAATGAAAGGTGAAAGTGAACATATGTAAAGGACATGGATAATAAACCAACTAAATAAATGCAGAATTACTTTCAGCATTCTTCCGTGTCATTCAATTATTAAGAGTCCTAGGAGATGTCTACTCAGGATTGTTGATTCAGCCTCCTAAACAGAGTAGTAACTTTTGAGGTTATGATGCCTATCACCCATAAGATCAATTATCTTGCTGAGAAAAAGAATAAACAGGTATCCTTCCCAAAATTTCACAAGACAAAAGGAAGACAAAAGGTTGGTCAGACTTCTTTTGATAGTGTTATCTTTTAACTAAAAACATACAAGCATTCCTGTCACAGTAGCTGTTCTTGGGAATTCACACAAAAAATAAATTGATAAAGTTATATTTTAATACTTTTGGACAAAACCAGACTGCTCAGAGGTTGAGATTACAAGGCACTTTGTTCCAGCATTCAATAATCACTGATCTCTCAAAAAATGCTCTTAGCATCCAGCTTCTATTTCAAACCCCAGAAGCTGACTACTCTCTCTTTATCAAATGGGAGCTATGCATGCATTTAAGAATTAAAGACGGACTTTCCAGTAGACTACCAATTGTACAGGTCAGCATTTATCAATTCATTTGGCAACACAATTAAAACAGTTTTTCTTGTTCCTTAACAACATTAAAAGATGCCCAGATGTTCAGCTCCTTTACCAAACATAGTTCTCTAAACAGAGGAAAGAATTTTTCAGACTGATTGCTGTAAGCTATTTATGTTGCCCAGTCACCTACTGCCTCCAAACTCAGTGGCCTTGCCTTTGGTCTACATAGCACTTATTTGTGACCCCTGCTGAAGTCAGGATACCAACCTCTGTGGACTATTGGTCTGACCAGCTATGGTCAGGGTTTATATTCTTATATTTACATCAGCTCAACACTTCATCCTCAGACCCAGCAGTGTCCACATCCCAGTGGAGCAGGAGCACCATTACTGCTGGAATGCTGTAATACTGCTGTACAACACCAACACAAAGCCTCTCTGAGATGCCAGAGAGCAGGCATGCAAACCAGATTCGGTGGTGTTGACAGAATTATGCTGATTGTCTGAGAAATTAACACACTTGCAACTTAAATACAACCCTCCAACTTATGTTCTCTAGAAAGCTCGATTAATATTTTATGGTTTATTACCATTCTTTTGGTAAATTATTCAAAAGCATAGCTCGACAAAGCACACGGAAGTCCAGAGTGTCAGGTCAATTAGTTGCTTAAGCATTATGCAGAATTTCAATTGTTTCCAATTACAGAGTATAAATGTTATGATTGGGAAAAAGGAGGAAGTGAGATAGGTTAGATATACTCCTTTTTTAAAATTCCACTTATATATTTGGGGGTTAGTACCTCAAGTGTTAGACATCTCCCTGTCACTACAGTTCTTGTAGCGACGATAGTTCTGAGGGAAAAACCTATGCTGCTGTGTGCTAGCTAAGAAAAATTAAGACACGTAGCTGAGTATTTGATTACTGCATGCTTTGATCATCATTGGGTGACCAAACTGACTAGCTACAGAAGCAACTACACCAGCAGGGATCATTTAACAATCTCTCCCAAAACTTGTGGGCAGCTTGTAATTTCAGAGAGTGAGAAAACAGTCATTTGCTGATGTATTCCAGCTCCCAGCTACTGCGAGATTGTTCTCTATTGTACTTTTCTGATTGATCCCTCCAGACCACTGAAGCTTTTCAGGTTCTATATATAAGGAACAATGCCTCCCTTCGAAGACTGCTTACAACACAGCAGAGCTCATCAGGAAAGACAGACAGCCCAGGTATTACTCTTCTTAACTGAGTCTAGCTTCTCCCGTACCTCTCTCCCGCTCTGGAAACAGTTCTAGTCTATTGAGCAGTATATACATCTCATTCTGCTATGTAAACGTAACTCTTAATTACTCCATCAGTTTCACTATTACCTCAGCTGCACCAGTTTAGGGGCATGAAACTTGTCAGCGCTTCATGGGTGAGATCTGTACTCATTCACAGTTTTTCTTAATGACTGCTGTGGTAGTCCCCTTCTCAGTCCTTGCTTACTCCCTTGGCAACGTATGCACACCTACCCACGCTGCCCTGAAGATTTAGCAAATAATCCCGAAGTAATAAAAAAGAAAAAGAAAGTTAAGATACTCATTGTCATCCTTCAAAGGTATGATTAGGCTCCTACCCATTCTTCTAGGCACTATTGAATGTTCTCCTTGCCTTGGTCATTGCCTTGTCCTCCACCAAGGAGCCAACTTTGCCTTTCAAGGTGGAAATGTGAAGCCTCTCAATGCACATTGATCCACTGAATTACCAAGTTTTAAAATGGCTGCTCCACCTCACACCACCACAATCATCCCAGCTTAGCCTAGGGACCCTGCTTTTAGGCTTGCCTTTGCAGTTTGACAACAGCCAGGGATAAATCCATACGTGTGTCCCACAGCATCCCGGAAACTCCTGGATCTACCAGGTTTCAAAAGCAAGAATCTCTTGATTCCTGTTCCCAATGACAGCACATCCTACAGCTTTCTGCTTCTTCTGCAGAGATCAGGGATGGAAAATCATTAGTTCTGTAACAGTTCTGTTTGTGATTACACAGCCACAGTAACATAATCTAAATCCATGCCAGTGCTGAATCTGATGGTCCTGCCCGCCTCCACCTCACTGAACACTTACTGACAGTATGTCTCTTGTCTCGGGACAAGAGCCCATGCAGGTACACAGTGAGCTAGACCAGGTACCTGGTCAGGCAGGAAAAGGACAATGAAAGTCATGGCAAGGCAAAACAAGGGAAGAGGGAAAGGAGACAGGAGAGGAGAGGAGAGGGAGGAAAGAGTGGAAGGGAGTGGAGAGGGAAAGGACCTTCTTGATTTAGTTTATGTGGCCACACAAGTGCTAGCACCTTATCAAGGGAGACAGAGAAACACTTCCTGAAGCAGAAAACATGGGAGGACTATCACTCTCCATGACAAGCATGGGCCTGTGCTAGCTTGAACTGACTGCATAACCACAGCTCTTAAGCCACAAAAGTCCAAGCTTTCTGACCAAATCAGCAAACCCACTACACTGGAGCATCCCGACTCCATAGCTGAAACGCTTCCTCTTTGCCTCAGGGTCAGAAATTAACAGGCAAATGGACCATTTCAAGTAAGAAGTAGGAAATACATTTAAGAAACTGCTGGTTATAGAAAAACCTGATGAAAGGTCTAGAGGAAAGAGTACCAAAACAGAATGCTTTAAGGCACATCAGCATAAAGGCAAGGTGACAATACTGTTCATTGACTAACTAAGAATTTCTAGACATATTTTGAGCAAGAGAAGCATGCAGACCTCACACTGTTCTCTTTTCCCATTTAACAGGGACATTCTATTTTGCATTCCAAAGCATTAGGCATGGACCACAGCTAATGACCAAATTGGCAGTGCAGTGGTGTGATAAAGTAATTCACATAAGTAATTCTAATACCTGGCATTTCTTCAGTTATTCCAAGAGACTCTCAAAGTTCTTCACACAAGGAATGAATTACAGCTCCCAACAAGCTGATCGAGTACAAAATGACCCTGTTGCAGAGTTGGAAAACAGAGGCACAGAGCATTACTGCCTGTAACCATGTAGTGAAGTACCAGCATTACATGGGTTATCCACCTGTATCAAAATGGAAGATCTTTCACATCAGGCTCAACACCAGCAGCGGTCACAGTGTCAGTCACCACCTCTGGCTGTTGCAAGTTTTGGATGGATAGGCTTCATGCCACTCTGAAATGGCTCACTCCATCTGCCACCTCTCAGTCCAACATTTTAAATATTGGCAAGAAAGCATTGTCTATGAGGTACACCAAGACACTTTATGATCAGTGTTTATGCTTTCCCCAAAGGCAGGCTCTCAAGAGATATGAGAAGGCCATGGATCTTAGGAAGGACATGGACCTGACGGAGCGCATCCAGAGGAGGCCACAAAGATGATCAGGAGGCTGAAGCACCTCTCCTACAAGGACAGGCTGAGGGATCTGGGATTTTTCAGCCTGGAGAAGAGAAGGCTGAGGGGAGACCTAATAGCCACCTTCCAGTACCTGAAGGGAGATTTTTTTATAAAGCCCTTTTTTTATTTCTTTTTATAAAAAAGCCTGGAGCAGGCCTGATTACAAAGGCCTGGAGTGAGAGGACGAGGGGCAATGGTTTTAAATTAGAAAGGAGTGGATTTAGATTGGATGTAAGGAAGAAGTTCTTTCCCACGGGAGTGGTGGAGCACTGGAACAAGTTGCCCAGGGAGGTGGTTGAGGCCCCATCCCTGGAGACATTCACAATGGGGCTTGAGAGAGCTCTGAGCAACCTGCTCTAGTTGAGGATGTCCCTGCTCTCAGCCAGGGGTTGGACTAGATGACCTCTACAGGTCCCTTCCAGCCCAGACATTTCTATGATTCTATAATTCTATATTTGTTTACATACAGAAATGTCACTGAAGTATGGAGTCTTCTAGGCAATTGCTGATTAGCTCAAGGAAAAAGACAAAAAGAAACAAATGTTCTTACAAGATCTGTATATTTTTTTCCTTTACTACTTTCAGAACAGTACCATAAGCCACACACCCTCTGGCAGACTGCTTTCTGCTTTGCACTATGATGAAATATGTACATTACTATTTGCTCCTAAGCTATCAGCTTTTCAAACTATGGGAACCTCTTGGTGAGAGTACTGAAGCTCAGTTTCACTACTCTGCTGGAGATAAATTTATGCATTAAGAGATAGTGGAAACCTCCAGGAAGAAGTCAAATGTCAATGTCTTCTGACTAACCTTGCAGAAACTGATATGCCTGATGGTTCTGATCAGGTAGGTTGTGGGGTTCCCTTCTTTCCATTGCCTGGGTCTGCATGAAATTTAACTCCTTACAAATCATAAAATAACACTGCTTAGTACTTTGAAGAACTGTCTATTCTCCTTTTTGGCACATGCAAGGGAACCAACCCAACGTGAAGTTCATCAGCTTGGCTACCATTCAATAATGATTCTTTACGTGTCCTACCTTACTGCCTTTGAGTACACGTGACAGCTTCCTTAAGTGAAACTGTTCTTAAGCCACAGTGGAACATAACACATCCTGCTTGAGTGCAAGGTGCAGGGAACCAACAGGTCCAAACCTGCACCTTTGCCACAGCTACCACAGTGTGCAATGAGGTGACTGGACTGGGCTGAGCTGCAGAAACTGCCCCGTGCCAGAAACACAGCGTGCACTGCTGCGTAACGTCCTCTGCAAACACACACCACTGCACAACGTCCTCTGCCAGCACTGCAGAGGATCATTTCACCTGTCCCAGGTGTCCGAAAGGACACAACTTCCATTATGTACTTTCTACCATTAACATTTTCCATTCATTCTACTTTCTCTACCCTATAAAAAAATAGATGTTTCAGGGAGACCTGAACACAGTTTTTCCTGAGAGTGACTCACTGCAGCTCCACAGGGATGCACATTGTTCTCCACAGTCTCAGAGTATATGTCACACATAATTTAAAAGCAAGAGATCTTGAGAGTAAGGGACACAGGGACAGCAGAAGGAGATTTATATTCTGGAAAAAGAATGTGTTGATTTAATCTTATGTTTTCTAATTCCAGATGCTCAGCTTTGCAACTCTAAAATTATTTTTTCATGGAAAAATGACAGTAAAACAAAAATTGTATATGCACAGACCTCTTTGTGAAACTGTAGTAAAGCACGATGGCAGGGCAGAAATGTAAATTAAAGGGATCAAAACCAAGCCATAATTTTAAAAGCCTACCAACAATTTTGAGGGCACTGATGCAAAGGAGCTCAGCTCCAAATTTTCACAATTTTAATTTCACAAAAAAAATAAAACTGATTACGGGTCTGCAAAAGCCAAACCACAATATCCTGTATAACGAAGTGTTTGGGCTATTTCTCAATGCCCTTAAAGCGAGACTGCCATCCTGACACCCAGCAAACATTGTTTTGCAAGACCAAACACACTTCAGCTATTTCCTTGTCTAACTTTGTCTTCACTGTCATTTTTCTCGCTACCGTTAAGAGGTTCACACAAATGAAAAAGCAATCGTTTTTTTTGAGTCACAACATCAAATGACTATATAGCAAGGATAATTATATTCCAAGTGTTACCAAACTGGAAGAGGAAAAGATTAGTGTCAGGAAGTATTATTAGTAGTAATCCCTTGGTCAGTTTGTGCATTACTTTTAGCATCAGGTGAAAGCATTCAGGTACAACTGTATAAACAAATGTTCTTGCAGTGGGAAGCCCCAGATCACTTTGCTTCCACACAACAGGAAAGACCATAATAAGCAGCCAGCAGTTCTTTCAGTTTCGTACCAGAGGTGTACGTGGGGAAATGCTGGTATCATATGGATAGCCTCTCAGTAGTTAATCTCCCTGCCAGTATGTCCCATCAGGACTGGCATCATCAGCCAGTCACTGGCAAAGCACTCCACAGATTCTTGCATTTGAATTTCTTATTCTACCAATTCCTCCTGGAGCACTCGCCAGTATGTTCTCTATACTACCGGAACGTTAAACACAGCTTTGAAATATCTGTTAAGGACTTTCCCTGACAAGTAGCCTAAGCAGTTTGGTTTTTAGCTTCAAGATACTGATAGTTGTCTTTCCAAGTTCAGGGACTGTGAGTAACTCACATGCATCTGTTATTATGCCTTATCATATACATGTCACTTTAAGCATACATGATAGCTTAGGAAAAAATAAATCCTTTCTCCAGAGCTACAATGCACACATGCAAAGTTCTCGTTCAGGGATAAATTCCTGTATCGCAATGGAAGTGAAGGGAGTAGGGGAGCCTTTGCCTTCAGGGAAAGACATCAGTTTTAAGGAACAATTGAAAGAGAGATCACATTTTATATATATGTATATATATGACAATGCATAAATATATAAAACACAACAATATGTAATATATAAACATATCTATCACAGATGTTGGAATCCCCAGGGTGGGGAGGAATCCCAGCACAAAGTCCTGTGTGGGTGAGACACAAAAGGAGCAGTTGAGAGATAAGATTGGCAAAAACAGCATGTGGACTTGTGGGCAGAAAGATGTGTGGGCAGAGTTGTTTACAGCCTTGAAGGCAAGGACAAGGAATATTAATTTGATGTGGATTTTCAATAAAAGATACTGAGAATTTCTACAACTACTTGGCTAGCAGTTCTACCCTCTAAATATCTTCTATACTGGTTAGCTTTAGCATCTTCTGATCCCTTTTCATTGAAAACGTCAGGCAAAGGGCCGACATGAAGGAATATAATACCAATACCGATACAAGTACTCTGACGGGAAGCCAAAATGACAGATACACACATGGAAAACTCCATCAGCAGAGACCTCCCAAGCAATATGTGCCAGTCGATCTGATCTCTTGTATTATTTTCTAGCACAAATGTTTAGATACTTTAATAGTGCAACAGGCATGTATCAGAAAGGTGAATGACAGCATTCACCCTTAAGGTACACATTTGATAAAGTTATGGAAATAATGATTGAGCTTTCTGTCAAAATGAGTAAAAGACAGGTTGCTGACACGCAGAGATGAGAATCAGTCAGGCAAAGAACAATGATCTCACTCCTGTTGCTTCACTCACCTCACAGAAAGTAAATGGAAGCTGAACCTCCTAGTGCCAGGTGGGCATGGCCAGGTTACTGTGTGCTTGTCTCTTACTTCAGCTGAGTTTGGAGGGATATCTTCATAGAAACGAGGCAAGCAATCATATATGCCTAAAAACACAAAAAGCAGAACAGGAACACAGATCTTTTTCAGTTAGACATTCCATTAGGCTGGTGCCAACTCTTCAAGTGTTATTAAAAATTCTCTGACATATGGAGTAGGATTGGTATCTCACAGGCAGATTTTGCCCTAATTGAAAACAAAGTCAGAAAATTAATCTGTGTCTCTCAGACATCATGGTAAATCTAGGAGACGACACTGCTGCTCTAAACTTTTCCATGGTGCTACTAGGAATGGGTGGAAATGCTTACTCATGCAGCTTTGGGAAGAGCTGACAGCTACAGTTTATCTTTGGTGGGACCATAATGATGGGTGGAAAAAGAACCTACAAAAATGCTGTCTGCGTCAAAAGTCTCCACAACCAGTGCAAGCCTGGCCTGCTAGACCCTGACCTGCTCCCTTGACCTAGGTTGGAAGGCAGATTGTGGCCAAGGTGAGAGAAAACAGCATCACAGTAATCCCCTGTTCCGGCAGGAAGCTTAGTGCAGGTGACAGGAGCCCCAAAGCAGTGCCTCTTTATACCTATGGAGGCAAAGGCAACCAAAGTCTTTCTGCACCCACACAGAGCACTCCTTGCCACCAACAGCATAATAAAATAATTAGGACTGCAGGCTTCTAGACACAGCAGGAACTGCAGGAGTCTCAGTTTGCCCCCCCCCCCCCCCAGAGAACCATACCTGGCATTTGACATAACTGGCTTCAGAAAGCAAACCACTCTCCACAATGTCTTCGAAGACTTTCCATTTTTTTGAGATAATTCTAACAATTAACTAAGTTGTCATATGTTTAAAGCATGGATGTCCTTCAGCTGAGGCTCAAATGATGTCTTAATCTGCTTGTTCTTATTCTTCAAAGGCACGTCTTGCGCCCAAACAGTTCAATAGTTGAGACACACTAGTTTTTACAGCCGGCAGCACAGAAGGGACCATTTTAGCTACCAGCTTGCCCAGTTACCTTTGATTTCTCCGTCTTCCCTTCAAATAACTAAATACATGTCTGCAGCTGGCTAACTGGAGATCTGAAACCCAAAGACAAATGTAGACTCACACTGTACAACCAGAAACAAGATGCCTTAACAGTACCGGGTCTTTTTCCTAAGAGAGATAATGAGATTACTAGTCTGTACTAATGGAAAACGATAGAAAGCTCTCCCATTCTTGGCTAAAAGCCATTCTTCCCACAACATGGACATCTCCAGCACACTGAACACAGTCCAGACACCCCATTCACATAACCAACACTCTTGTCCGTGTCCTTATGTGGTTCTGCCGAGTGGGTAGACGTCTCTGTATCATTAGGTGGGCACATGACCATATCCAAGGGGTTCTCAGGAAGAAAAGGTTAGGGCTGAGGTTGCAAGCCAAATAAATTGTGCTGAGAGGCTGAATCTGGATTGTAAATCATCAATTGCTTGGGTTTTGCCAACACAGCGCTGAGCATTTTTTTCCTCGTCTGTGCCAATCAGCTGCACAAAGCTTGCCATCAAACCTTCCACTTGGTTTAGAAATGGTTCTTTGTTTTGTACCATAAAACTGCCATGTTTCCCTCTCTGTAGGAAAGCAGCAGAAAACAGATGACAAATACTTTTTTATAGAAACTCATTTAGTAAGAAGCAGTTACCTCTCATAATCCCACATTATCTGGAACTACCCTCTTGCTGGGCCTGGCTTCACTGATGGGTTTGCCATAGCCTAACCAAGTCCATTTCCAAATACCTACCCATTCTTGGCAAGTCAAAGGATTTTCTTCTTAGCACAAATTATTACAGTACACTTTGGTTCAACAAGAGCAAGTTCAGGGTCCTGCACCTGGGCCAGAACAATCCCCACTATCAATCCAGGCTGGGGGAGGAGGCGAGAGAGAGCAGCCCTG
>JAAGNO010015560.1:4887-23788 GCA_033439905.1 Ceryle rudis
GGCATAAGACTCATAAAACCGATGATGCCTGGGACAGGGTCTGGGCTGGGCCATCCCGGGAGAGGATGCCCTGGGGCCAGGGACCCGGCTCACCCTTCCCCAGGGTCATGTGGCAGCCATTCAGCTGCATCGCTCCAGGGCAGGCAGGCATTGGGCATCCTCCTGAGATGCATCTCCTCCATGTCATCGTTGTAAGGGTGTCTCTTGCAGGGGTGTTGTAGCGCTCAGGGGAGCTCTGCGCCCACAGCAAGCCATCAGCAAAGCTCTGATGGCCTAATCCTGAGCAGCAACTGAAATGTTTAACTGGCTTTGCAGTGATGGAGAGCGGCTGCTCTCACATGGTAAATCCTTCCTTGCTCATGGCAGCGACAGCATGATGGTGTTGCCTGTGATGGCACTTGTGTGTCACTTGGAGAGCTGGGAAAGAGGACAAGGCTCAAGAGGGTTGGTGGTAGTGGTCCCCAGGGCAGAAAGCGGGGCAGTGCCTGGGAGCTGACTGTGTCTGACCTTGGCATGGGACAGGGCTAACGTTCTGATACATAAAATAAAGCTGTCTGCATTTTGCATGTAACTCCTTTTTCCCTGAAAACTCATCATGTGAGTCCTGTGGCAGCAAGGCCAGGTGCTGCAAGATGCATGGCAAACTCATGAGGCTGATGTCCCCCCTACTCCTGGTGCTGTTGGTCACCTGCTCCGTGCGTGGTGGGGACAGTGAGCTTTGAAACCAGTTGTGGTTCTGCACTGGGCAACTGCAGTCGCTGCAGCCTGGGGATGTCCCCTCCTGATGGACCTTCACGTACACCTTGTTTCCTGTGCCGACAGTTGTGCCCATGAACGTCAGCTGCACCCGCACAGACTTCCACATCCAGATCCCAGTGCGGTCTCTGGCCCGGCTGGAGAGGAACAGGGTTTATCTGGGGACCCCCTCATGTGTAGCCCAGGTGGTTGGTGGGAACTTCAAAATCCACACCAGGTTCGATACCTGTGGCACCGAATCCCAGGTAAGCGCTCAGCAAACCTTTCTTTAAAGCAGTCTGAGTAGATGGTTAGCCACGTGCCAGTTGTACTGGCTGCAGACAGGAGTTCTTAGTCCCTCTTCCATCTTCCCAGCAAATGCTGGTCTGATCTGTGAGCAGCTCCCCTCCAAACCGCTGTGAAGATGAGCTGCACAAAGCCCTGATGAGCCGCAACCCTTGTCTTGCAGAAACGCAACAACACCTCTGTCCTCATCAGCACCCTCTACATTGATTTCTCAGTGGGCGACCAGGAAGACATCCACCAGTATGAGGTGCAGTGTGAGCCAAAGAGGAAGGAAGCATCAGTGACTCTCATTGTCGGCCCTGACCCGTCCAGGCTCAGCCAGGCAGAAAACCTGGTGGATGCTGAGCAGCAGGAGCGGGGAGCAACGGATGCTCATGAAATCAAGAGCCAGGACACGAGCGACATCATCTTCATCAGCATTTGCATCCTGGCCGGGCTCCTCATGGTTATTGCAGTGGTAGGACTGGTGCTTCTCTAGGATGCTGCTCCCCAGATCTCCAGGGCTTGCAGTCTCAGCCCTGCCCAGGGTGGAAACGCACCCCGAAATCCCCATCTCCATGACAGTGAGCACTAACGTGGTTGCTCTAACAGAGACACAGCTCCCAGGCCTGAACCCAACCTCCATCTCCTCCAAGTGCCTGAAAAATCTGGGCAATAGGCAGCCATTTCCCTTCCCAATTTGTTTTCCTCTGTCTCAATCTGTCCATTTGGCTCAGTTATGCAATTCTTGTGCTTCCTAACTCTTCCCGCACCTGCTTCGATTTGTTTTCCCTCTGGTGCTGCTGCTTTCAGGAAAGTAGCATTGTTTGCCAATAGCTGCAAACGATCCTGTCAATTACTTCTAGCTGAATTCTTGAAAGTACAAACCATCCCCAAATATAGTGATATTCCCAACAAATCTTCCCAGCCTCCTGCCTGTGCTCAGGGGGTACTGTAGAGCTCTGTTGCAGGTATCTCCACTCTGCACGTATAGATGCTTCCAGGTGGTGTTTCTGGGTGTCCATGAGCGATGTGTTGAGACGTGCTGAATGCCCTGGAGCTCCTCATTTCTGGAGCTCCTCATTTGATCTTCACATGTCATCTAGCCCACCCGTTGCTCAGAGGACTCACCAGAGCACTTCACTCAGCAGCAGCTGGAGAAAAGGAGAATGATTTTTCTTCTGTATTTTTCTCCTTCCCAGCATGCCCAGGTGTCCACCACTGTGAGCTCCACACCAGGATTGTTCTGGGAGTCTGAAACTGTGAGCATGGAGGTTTTGGTAATCAAAGATGGTCTCAGCAGGAGGGGCTGGCTCCCCTGGGACTGATGGTTTTTTGCTGCCAACCTGAGTGACACCAGACCTCCATCCCTGGTCCTTGCAGAAAGTGAGGTCAGCATCCGAGAACATGAAAATAGGAGTCCTGTGGTCACCTGCACCTCTAGAAAACTTGGGTTCCTCCTGATGCTACTGACTGCTGCGTGACCAGGCAACCCCTGCCTGCCTCCTGTGCCGGACCAGCACAAAGGAAATTCCCTTTCAGCCTCACACAGGGGGTGGCTACCACAGAGCAGCCTGTGTTTGTCCTGGTAAGGGTCAGAGCCATCATATGGTGAAGCCAATGTGAATTCCCGGTGCAGAAGCAGGGTGAATGGAACCCTGGGAGTCTGTCGTAGCCCCCACATCCCACCCCAGGCTGTGTAAAACACACTGTGGTGCAGGGAGAGATCCTAAAATGTCCAAACATGGTCATTCAGGGGAAAAAAAATGATCTTGTAGGTAATCCAGGAGCCATCTTTTAGTTAGTGCTGTGTCTCAACGTGAAGCCGCATACCTGTAAAGCACCTCACAGCCCAGCACAGCCCTCTCGCCATATCCACTGGTGCTTTTTTAGCAGGGGCCAAACAGACAGTCCCCTAGGTGAAAGGCATTCCTGACCCATGTCCTCCTTCCCGTGTCTGCTGGGACAGGTCTGTACCTCAGGGCATCAAAGGAAGCAGCCGTAAAGGAAAAGGATGGTGAGCAAGCAGCTTTTCCTCCTGGGCTGCACCAGCCCGTGGAAGACCAAGAAGGTTCCCAGGCAGGGAAGAAGGCACAAACCTATGCAAGCCTCTTAGCAAAGAGCCTTCGTTACTGGAGCCTGGATTGAGTCGGTGTCTGTTGGTGTGATACGTCGAGATTTCTTAGTGAAATATTTGCCAGTGCTGTTAAGCCCCATTAAGGCAAAGTTTTGAGAGAGTGTTGTGTACATAGACGAGAAACGTGGCCAGAGCGCCCTGCTGCCGGCACAGCCTTGCTGCCAGTTAATTGCCAGGTATAGAACTGTCAGCTTGAGATGATAGTTACAAGATTTGACATCTGAAGAAACTTAAAGATATAATTAACCTTCCCAGCGGCCCAGATTGTGCCAAAACAGGTGGACGCTGCAGCCACTTGTGACTGGTGAGGAGCTCACAGCACCCAGCAGCATCCAGCCCCTTGTCCACAGGATGGGCATCTCCTCACCTAGCTGGAGCTTCTGGAGCCCTGCGATTTGCAGGGGAAAAGGCTTTTCTGGGTAGCTGTTGGTGGTGCACTCGGAAAAGGTGCTGAACCTGGTCCCAGAGTCCAACAGCAAAATGGACCATTGCTTAGCTTGGCCCAGGGAGGGTTTCCTGCTCCAGCTTTGGTCCAGGGAGAGTTTCCAGCTCCAGCTCTGGTCCGAGGCTGCCCCAGCACCCCTGGGTGCAGTGCTCGTCTGCACACATCCCTGTGAAAGCAGGGCTGGTGCTGCAGGAGCAGCTCTGCTCGTATCCCAACATTCCCAGCACCACAGAGTGTTATCCAGGGGCTCACAACCAGGGAGATTAACACAAGTTGAAGGCTTACAAAAGATACTTCCCAGTTTGTTCCTGGACATGTTCACAGCTGCATCTGTGGCTGCCTCCAGCAGTCAGCCACTCGAGCTGGCCATCCCCCTCAGAGTGAGGAAAACCCCCTGTGCTCACTGAGCACCGATCCTCCTCAGCTTCCAGTCACACTCTGGTGTCTCAGCCTCCCATTTTCTCCTTTAGGTTTTGGCATCCAGTCTCTCCCTGCCCCACAGGATTTTGCTCACTGACATCCCCTGTTAAACCACCTCTTCCCTGATACACAGGGCTCTCCCTTCTCATTTCAAATTTGCTCCCCTAGGAAGCTGCTTCTGCAAAAGAACTGGAGATGTCACCACCAGTGCTGGCTGGGAATCCTCTGTGCTTTCAGACACTCAGTACCACTGAGCTTGAGGGTTCCAAGCTTGAGTGCCATGCCATCAGCGAGGGAGAAAGCAGGCGTAGTAGAGTCATAGAATCACAGAATGGCTTGGGTTGGAAGGCACCTTTAAAGGTCATCAAGTCCAACCCCCCTGCAGTGAGCAGGGACATTTGCAACTAGAGCAGGTTGCTCAGAGCCCTGGCCAACCTCCCCTGGGGTGCTGACAGGGATGGGGCACCAACCACCTCTCTGGGCAGCCTGGGCCAGGCTCTCACCACCTTCAGTGTAAAAAATTTCTTCCTTAGATCAAGTCTAAATCTCCCCTCTTTTAGTTTGCAACCAAAGCTCCTGAGAAATGGATCAAAGGACATGTCTGTGGCTCAGAGGGTTTCCCTGACACCACTCATACTGCTGCAGAGCATGGCCATGGCATGGATAGGAGTGACACCCATAGCAAGTTCTTCAGTGAGCACATCTGTGCTCGTCCCTATGGGTGAAGACTCCAGCAGCACAGGAAGTCACATGGGGACATCTGGGAGGGGAGATCCCAGTGAGCAGGTGCAGTGTCTGCTGGCTGGGCACTGCCCTGGCTGAGGAGGGGTTCACAGTGGGGGGGAGATGGTGCAAGCACGCAGCCTGGAGAGAGGGGCTGCCCAGGTCAGTTTGTGAAACAAACACTTTTTCATGTGTGAAAGCCACTCACACTTATCGCAAACAGATATGAGGAATCCATCACCAGTGCTCCTTCCCTCCACCATGCCCACGGTCCTCATGCATCGAGCCTCAGTTTCCCTGAGTGGCATTGGCTCAGTGCTTCCCGAGCCGGCAGGGCCAGTGGCTGGTGTAGGCAGTGCTCCTGTTACTCATATGATTATTTATTTAGAGGCTGATGATTTGATTGTGCCTGGCTAAATGCAGCCACCACATTTCCTGACTTGGCTTATGGATGCGGAGTGGTGTCTCTCCGGGACAGACAAAGGCTTTGTTGGTGTGCAGGAGGAAAAACCTCTGTTAGCTCTCTGACAACGTCTGCGTGTGGACCTGGTAGAGAATGGCTGATGAAAATCATAGATCATAAGAAACAGGACTGGAAGAGCTCCCAGGAGACCGTTTGGTTTATTCCACTCCCTCTCTGAGGGAATTGCTCCCATGGGAGAGAAGATGGGCTAAAACACCCTAAAAATCCCAGCTCTCTGTGGTTTAGAATCATAGAATCATAGGGTGCTTTGGATGAGAAGGGACCCTTCAAGCGCATCCAGTCCAACCCCCTGCACTGAGCAGGGACATTTGCAACTAGAGCAGGCTGCTCAGAGCCCAGGCCAACCTCACCTGGGATGGTGCCAGGGATGGGGCAGCGACCGCCTCTCTGGGCAACGTGGGCCAGGGTCTCACCACCCTCAGTGTAAAAATTTCTTCTTAGATCAAGTCTCTTAGTTTAAAACTAAAGTCTCCCTTCTTCTAGTTTAAAACCTTCACCCCTCATCCTGTCATAACAGGCCCTGCTAAACAGATTGTCCCCTTTTTTCTCTATTTACCAAGAGGTTTTTCTTGATGGGTGGGATGTGCTGATGGGTGCTGTGCTTTTGTGCTGCTGCATTGGGAAGTGCAGTGGTGGTGGGATTGCCTCAAAACAGGCACCACTGCCTGTGTAAGACCCTGCTCCCCCTGCCCGGAGGCACGGGGCCAGCTCTAAGGCACCGGGAAGGATGGGGCATGCCACTGGGACTGCCAGCAAGCATGTCATGAACCACAACATGAGGGTCTGGCAGCCTTTGAAAATCCCACCTTCACCTGCAACAAGCCCATTCAGGTGCAGAGGATGAGCAGCCTGGAAGAGCCCCAGGGTCAGAGGGCTCTGTTGAGGATGCAAACTCAACCCAGCTGAACCCAGCCCTGCAGCTGAAGCGTGGGCTTGCTCAAGGTCTCTCAGCTGCCCCAAAGCTGTGGGCAGGCAGGCAGTGCACCGTGGGGCTGGGAAGGAGTGTGGTACAGGCAGGGTATCAGCTTACCTGAGCCAGCATTGTTGCTCTTCGGTCCCCTACAGCCACCCAATGTGAAGGAGGCAAGAGACTGAGCAGCATCACAGCTGGGTGAGTCTTGGGGATCACTGGGGGCTGGGTGACTCTGTGCTGGAACCCCCCGGGGACAGTGGGCCTGTTCCTGCAGCAGGGGGTAAGCTCAGGGCTCTCTGGTTGCCTGCCTGTGGCTGCCTGGCTGCACACACTGCTGGGGCGCTGGCACGGGGACAGGCACGGCTGTGATTAAGGAGTTTCACTGGAGCTCAGCACACCAGCTCTGACCCTGCTCAGATGGATGCTGCAGGCTGCGGGCTGCAAACCCAGCCCCCAGTGTCACTGTGCAGGAGCTGGCTGTTTGAGGGGCTTATTTCCAAAGCAATGCTTTGGCTATGACAGGTAGCTCAGACTCCTCTCTTTCTGGGAACACTTTATAGACCCCAGGTTTCCATGCTTGGGAAAAACAAAGGATGTCCTGCTGTTTTCTTAAGCAGATGCGTTGCATGCTCTGCTTGCTTGAGATTTATGAGGCCTGAGGGGCACAGTGAGCTTCTGCTGACTCATGTCTTTCACTTAAAATGAAAATGAAATGGCCAGTGTGTTACCTTGGTGGCTGCAGAAAGAAAGAGAAAAGCTTCCTGAGCACCATCTGGGTGCTCACCCCTCACCAGGCAACTACCATTTGGTGGTTTATTCTGTGTAATACTCAAGGGTTAAGTTTTCTGTGGTGATGCCATTGGTGCCTGGTGTGGGAAACGGAGCTGGGATGGGGACAGGGAAGAGGGAACTGTCAGTCCTCTCCATAGCATTGCCTCATGGTGCCTCAGCTAGGGGTGGGTGACAGCTCTTGCTAGGTCCCAACCCTGCACCCTGGAAACAAGGTGGGTGTCTTCCTAAATGGAGATGGGTCTGAGATGGAGCTCACTCCCTTGTCTTCCCACCATCCTGTGCTGGTCAAGGCAAGGAACCCCTGCAGACTGGGTTGCAGCAAGGTGCTTACTGGTTGCACTTGCCCAGGCTGCTTGGCTATCCTCTCCACACAGTGGGAGAGGGAAGGCGTAACTGGTTTTGAGTTGGCTGGGGTTTTGATGTGAGTGGCAGTGGTGGTCACCAGCAGCCTGGGAAATTGTCCCTCCCTTTCCTTTGTCCCTGTGATGGAGATGCAACCTCTGCAAAAGGGGCAGATTGGGACAGAAAGGGTATCACCTGTCCCTGGAAATCCTGACGGGTGGCTGTGAGCCCCTCCAACCATGCCTGTGGTTGGTCATTGGGCTGCAAAACTAGGACTTGTTTGAGCTCCCCAAAAGGGGGTTATTTCTTTCTAGATCTGGAGGAAGCATTGATCTGTTCTCACATAGGAGTGTGTAAAAGCCAGAGCACAAGCAGGATTCCAGGTACATTTCTGCTCTGGCTGAACCCACAGTTTTGCTTGTGTCCTAGTATGTAAAATGGCAAAGGAGCTTTGGGGAGCCAGGATGGGGGAGCAGTAGAAAGCCAAGGAATGATTTTCTTGAGCCAAGTGGCTTTCAGACCTCACCCCTGGGATTCTTTCCTTCCCTGTCAGTGACTCATGCCCAGCCTCCAGCCATCCAGTCTCCCTGCAGCATCCCTGCAGGGACTCAAGTCCCACAATGCAGATAAGGGAAAGAGAACCCTCCAATCCCTTTGGCCTTAGCCTCAAGCAAAGCCTCCTCCCCTCCCTGGCAAACTGAAACCCCTCTGCAGGGAAGCGGGTCACTCTGCTGCTTGGGTGGGCGATGCCAGCCTGCCACAGGGACATCCCTTCCTTGGAGCTCCAGGTACCCACCAGAGCCCCCATCCCTGGTGGCACATGTGTGGAGGCAGTAGACAAGCAGCTCTGCTACCTGAGGAAATATAATGGATCAAGAATACGGACAAGTAACAGTGCGGTGATGGTGTTTACTGGGAGTGGTCTTCCCAGCTTATTTTAAACCCTGCTTCCTGGTTGTTGCAGTGCTGGGGACAGCATGGTCCTCCTCCCCTGCTTGCTGTGGTTTTGGTGTGTGGAGGCTGGATGGAACATTTGCTGCATGATGGATGGCAAGTTTACAGCTGAATTTTGAGCTTACGATGGTGTCTCTGCATCGGGTTTGGGGGTGCAGATTTGACCCTGCCGCCCTTTTCTGTCTGGTTCTGCATGTCACAGCCCTCCTCCTGCTCCTTTTCATCCTCTCCGCCCTCCCCCCAGGACAGGAATGCAGTGTTTGCAATGTGAAAATTTCAGCTTAGGCAAAGTATTGATCACAGATGAAATGGTTTTGGCTTTTTTTTCTCTTTCTTTTTTTTTTTTCTCTCTCTCTATTGCGGCTGCCTGTGCTAGAGGAACAAGCTTTTGTCCGGTATAGGAACACCCTTTATAGGGAGATAACTGCTTACTAGATAATATATAATTAGCAAGGATTATCCCATAATCTAGTCTAATTGGCAGAGACCATGGGTGTTGTTCAGTGGACTGCCAGCAGAAGAATTAGAGCATCATTAATTGCAGTGCAACCCTGGCTCGGGCTTCTCTTTTCTTGAATCCTGTGGCATGTCAGAGTCCCTTCATGCCTCAGTTGCCCTCCTGTGAAATGCCAGCACATCCACCTGAACTGGGATATCAGCTCCTGGGCAGAGGGATGTTGATACAAATGCAGCCCTTGTGGTATCCTCCACAACATGATCTCTGCTATGGGAGGGCTCACTCCTTAGCATTAAAAAGACTTTAAAAGTGCCTCAGCCATTTAAAGGAGCAAGGGAGACTCAGTGTCGCTGGTGCTGTGCCCTGTGTGGAGGAGCAAGGCCACAGCCACGCTGGGCAACTCCTTGACATGCTTTCCTCCCTCTACCTCTTCTGCCTCCTCTCATCCTTCCTCTGCTCCAGCCCCCAAATTCCACTCCGTCCTACATTCCTGTCCCTATCGTGCACTAACTTACACTGGGAGGGAAGTTTCTGGAGCCTCCTTCAAATGATCAAGGCTCCAAAAGGCATCTTTGGCTGCTCCTTGCCTTAAGATATCTTAATCCAGGGCCAGCCTAGGAAACCTTTCCGATTACAGGGCTGCCGGGGAAGAAAATGAGATCTAAAAGTTTGGATTCTTTGTGGATAAACCTTTGAAGAGCCTCTTCAAAGATGAAAAATAGTGAGCTGCTGCACAGTCTCTCTTCTGAAGGCCAGGAGGGGTCTTGTCTGCTGCTGTCTTCTTTCACCCAAGTAATTTGCAACTGGACAAAGCTCTCCTGAGCTGTGCCTGCTGATGGGGAATGGAGCAAGTTGTCACCTGGTGCCTGCCCAGACTTGGTCCTTAGAAGCCAGGGTCAGAAATCAGCTCTGTCAGGGGCGAATTCCCCCTCCATCATCCTGGTGCTGTCCCGAGCCCAGCCTGTATTCTCCAAGCACCAGCAGCACGGGCAGGGGAGGAGACTAGATGTCACTCCAGGAGGTGTTTCCTTCCTTTTTGCAGCAGGTTTGTCAGCTTTATGTATTATTATGTATTATTTTGCTGAAAGAAATCTGAGGGCTGCTCTTAATGTGGTTTAAAAAAAGGAAAAATTAAGAACTCTTCTCCAGACTGGTGCCTCCTTTGCTGAGTGTTTCCCCCGTAAAAAGGGAACCAGCTATTTCAAAGGCACCATGCCAGAGAAACCTAGCACAAGGGAGCCACCGCTCAGCCCTTTCATCCTCCCTTTTAATCTAAAAGGGTTTCCCCAGCGTGAAGACAGGAGCTTGTGGAGACTCCCTTACTTTGTAAAGTGTTTTCCCGGTACCCTGCAGCTGGTCTGCGCTGCACGGCGGCTGCCGAGGAAAAATGGAAGAGAAAGAGCAGAATTTAGGAGAAATGCATGGCTGGGCCAGTGAGGCCAGACTTTAGGGTGCATAAGGGCCCCTTATCACACCAAACCAATGTGTAACCCATGTGGCAGGGGAACCCAAGGTGGTGAGGGTCCTGCAGGACCTGTAACTACAGCAGAGCAGACATTTCAGAACCAGGCTAGCTGTGGGAGTGGTGGACTCTGTAGGGTTCAGGTGCCCGTGCCCTTCCAGACCTCCTGTTTCAAGGGATTTCCAACGGTCACATGGACTACAGCTAGTGCAGAATGTCTTGAGGTGCTGGGAACCAGAAACCTCTGGCTTCCTGCTTTATCCATGAGCCACATGGCCCCAGTATCCCCACAGGCTGCATCACCCAGGAGGAAGGAAGAACTGAGGAGTAGCAAACTGGCTCAGTAGGTAACCTGAGGCATAAATAAATGCTGTTGTGCAGGTGAGATTGCTCCAAGGGGGGGATCTGGTCTTTAGAGAGTAATTAAAAACTTGATTGCTGTCAGGTATTAAGTATCCCGTTGTCACATTCGGCATCACCCTTTGGGAAAATTAAGCTCTTTTTTGCCTATTGCTTTGCTGTCTCTGTTTTTTGGTTTTGTTTTTTTTTCTTCCTTCCCCACCTTCCTTTCTGGTTTTGTTCTTAAAGCATTCCCTTGTTCTTGGCATTCTTCCTGTCCTGTGGGTCTCAAGTCCAACCCTCCCAACTGGAACCTTTTCCAGTTTCTCCAGACAGTCAGTTTAATACAAAGCTAAGTCTGAATCTCCAGCCCAAAATTTACTGCCAGCTTTAACATCAAGAGAGAAGAGATGGATCCAGATCTCTACACTTCAAAAATAAGTTGGGGGGGAAAAATATTATCCATTAAACAGAGGAAATGTATAGGAGAATTTTCTCCTTGTCTGCAGTAACTCTGCATCCCTGAAGTTAATTCCCAAATGAAAAAAAAATTGGCACATATTGAGAATGAAGTTTAAAACAATCTCTGCAATGTATGCCCTGAAGAGCATGGATACCTAAAGGTATCCAAAACAGGTCAAACAAACAAAACCTCTCTTTCCTCAAGGCTGCTCAGAAAAGGAAGGTGTCAGGGACCAAGAGAGGGCATGGAAAAAGTCACCTGGAAAACATGAGCTTGGCAGAGCTTTGCTTATATCCTGAAACAGTCTGATGGTGTAGGACAGACTGAGCTTGTAGTTTATGTGGAGCAGAAGCGCTCAGAGGCGGCTCTAAGCTGTTCCGCACTGTCTGGGGGCTTGGCTGTCCCACACTAAGCCCAGGGGATGTTTGGACAGCCTGTAAGATCACAGCACATGGGTCTCGGACAGGCCTGCTGACAGCGGCTGGAATCTCTTTTGGCTCACACCACTTCAGAAGGGATGCACAAAGGAGGAGATCTGGTCAGGTTGTAGTCTTGCTTCTCTCTAGATACACTTTGAGCACAGAGCTGGCATTTCCCACCCTCCCATTCCTCCACGTGACAAACAACTCTGTTGTTACCCGCACTGTGCATCACAATTTGGATGACTCCTAGACCCGTCTTGCAAACCAATGCACAGCCCAAACTGGCCAAGGAAGCCAAAGATCTATGAGTCTGTCTGACCTGTGCAGGAAGCTTCTCTGGCCTGGCTGAGAACAGAAGTTCCTCATTTTCAGGATTTTTGCTTCTCACACGTTACCTCAATAGAGAAAACACAGCCCAGCAACAAACCAGAACGCTGAAAATAAACTCTGCAGGTCTTGGCGTGTTGCGGCTCTGGAGGCAAAAGCCAGGCCATCCATTGATCCTGAACCCCTTCTGTGACAGCTCAGGGCAGCGAATTCAATTACAGCTGTGCAGTTTGAAGTCATTTAAGTGGGAAATGGAGCTGGGTACTTGTAAGAAATAAATTGAGGGTTTTCACATCTCTTGCTACAGCCTGGTCAGCAAGTGTTAAGTCTCCACTGATATCCATATAGTCACCACCATCTATCTGCCAGTCTCTGTTTCGTAGTGTCTGAATGCATCTAATCTTAACTTCGTACAGATGAAATGTTGGTACACCAGAGCATCACTGTTTTCAGCAGAGCTGGCTGAAGCTGTCTGGAGAAACCTTCACCATCTGTACAGAAAGAAAAAGTTCTTGCATGGCCCAAGCAAACAAAATGGGGTTTAGATGTTTTTAAGAGAACCTGCAACTACCTAATTAAAGTTCTGGAGTTCAACACCACAGGGAAACTTTGGGTGTTTCTTTAGCTTCTAATTTCCATAGAGGAAAAAAAAGTGTTTAGCACATCTGCATAATTACTGTCAGTCATGTTTTAGGGGGGAGATCTGAATAGTTTTCCCACTGCATTATTTGACGCCTGAAATAAGAGTACTGACCACCACCGATAAAAGACACTTCCTGATGGTACAACTCACAAGTAACTAGTGACAGAACATGAGGGAATGGCCTCAAACTGAACTGGGGGAGGTTTAAACTGGACATTGGGAAAAAAAATTTCACTGAAAGTGTTGCCAGGCATTGGAACAGGCTGCCCAGGGAGGTGGTTGACTCACCATCCCTGGGTGTGCTTAAAAGCCGTATAGATGTGGTGCTTGGGGATATGGCTTAGTGGTGGACCTGGTAGAGTAGGTTAATAGTTGGACTCTATGATCTAAAAGGTCTTTACCAACCTTGATGATTCTATGATTCAGTTCCCATGACTCTGCATAGGCAGGTTTTGCTCACTTGGTTCTGTCTACCCTGGTAACTCAGAAAAAGGGTTGTGACCAGTCCCTTGTGTACATACACAGGTAGAGGACAGAGAGCGCTTTATTACCTATCGGGAGAGAAACACTGTGCCTGTCCCAGCTTTAATAACAGCTTATGGAGAACAAGGTGACATGTGGCACTAAAGAAATTGGAGCAAATACGAAAGGCAAGATTCCCAGGTTTTGTTAACTAGAAGGAATTTAAACAATAGTTTCTTGCTTGAATTTGTTCACACATCATTCCAAACTACATTCCTTTTTGAGGAAAAAGAAAGCCTTTAAAAGGAGTATTTTGATTATAACCTTATTTTATTTAGAAAATTCATTTCAAGATTTGTTCATGTTACAGAAAGAACAAGCACCACATTTAAATCATGAGTAAGGTACGGAAGTCTGAGGGGGCTGCTAAACAGCAGAGGCATTAGATAGCACCAATATGCTGGGGCAGTTGGATTTTCACCCCAGGGCTTTAGAAAATGCCCAGGCAGGATCCCTGAGCCTCTGGAGTGGTGGATAGCAAGTTACTGAAACCCATTTTGCATCTGACTCTGGAATGCAGCAAAAGGAAATCAACTAGCTTGGCAAAACAGCTAGCTGGTGCCACAGGCAGGGCCTGGCTGCAGCAGACGTGGCTGATTTAGGGTTAACTAGAGTTTGCAGCTATCCACTAGGAATCTCCTCCCATGGATCAATCACCCTGAATTCCCACCAGCACAGCACAGAGCTGCTCCTTTATGTTATTCAGCTGATTACACCTGAAGATCCACACTGGGGATGGAGCTAAACTGAGGTTTGACAAACAGGAGGAAGTGAGAAAACAGGTGAGTCAGCAAGGACGGTTTTGTAGCAGGAAAATAGACAGCAGAGTAGAAGAAACTTTTCTTGCAACAAGCCCACACAGATTTCTACCTATTCAGATTTACAGCACCACTTTCATCATTAGTAGTCCTTGTCTTCAGCAGCCCTGTTTGTAGCGTGGTGCCAAGTGAGTCACACTGTCAGCACTTCTGCACTCCCCTCACCACAGAAAGGGCTCCCAGTTCCATGGAGATGTAGGCACACGAAGTTCTCCCTCGGCATCAAGCACAACGCCTCACTTTTTGTGGCTCTGTACAAACGCAGAGACAGTGAGCGTGCCAGTCTTGACTTCTGCTCGGGTTTCAGGTTTGTGCTTTAATGAGAAGACAAGAGCTCGCACCGTTCTGCGATACGGTGCGCTAATGAGACGGGAAGAGAGGTGAAAAGCTTCTCGCTCAATATTTTCAGCCAGTGGGTGATCAATCTGAAAACAGCAAAGTATAAAATTAGATCTTTACATTTAATAAGAAGACCAACTGATTGAAATTGGACTTTGGTGCTTTTCAGGGTTTCTTCATTAATCAGCTTAGATTCAAGGAAATCTACTTCCCATCACAAGTGTAACAGGCAAAGCAATTTAATTCCACCCTGGCAATTAAGGAACACGGCAACATGGTCAGTAGCAGGGAACACATCCACAGCTCCAGCTGGGTGGCAGTACTTTGCCTTCACAACAGGAAACTAATCTGCAATGAGCTTTGGGTATCAAGCTCAACTGCAATTATAAAGGTACGCTGTAATGTCTCCGTAAAGCTCACTTTTGATCTTGGTACCTTGGATACTTTTTTAAACTTGATTCCAACAGCAACTCGAAGACATGCCAAACACTTGGCAACTCTGCCTGGTGCTATAAAGGGAAATGTGGGCGCTCTGTGTGTAGAAGGAGGTGTAATTAAGAATGCAGAAAGGGATTTGCTAAATGTTAATTATGTAGTTACTGCTTCAACATGTGCCAAAACCTGTAATTTAGCACAGCTTAGAAAAAAATCCCCCACCCATCAAGAAATGGTTTTAATTTCACTTCTGCCTTTTGTGATGGGGAATCTCCCATGCTTTGCGTGCTGGAGGTTGCCGTGTGCCAAGTAGTGCTTCTCCAGGTCCTTTGCCCACTCTCTCTGTTTTTTGCCACCCATCACTAAACTGCCCCTCTGCCAGGCAGCCCTAGAAGCCCCTTGGATCCACTCAGCCCCACCTTCCTTTCTCCTTTTTGTCAGCCTCTCAGGTGACCCTGCTCCCCATTTGCTGGACCTCTGTGGCTTCCCCAGCCTATATAAGCTGTTCATCTGCTGCTGTAAGCTCCACCTGTACCTGCGGTGGGAGCTCCAAGCTAAGAAGAGTGTTTTTCCTGGCTGTGCTTTCAGGTGAGTCCTGAGGCAATTTTACCTTACCCAATACTTGCTTTAGGGTGGTATCATAGACTTTACGTCCCTTAGGTTCACACTTGACTACATAGATGTGTGTTGCAAGAACTAAGCTTGACCCAGCAGCCCAGCAAAGGTGAGCTCCTACTTTACAGAGGCATTCCCACAGCAAACTATCCTTTTGTGCTGCCTCAGTCCAGATGGACTGGAAGTCGGAGAAGTTGTTCTCATAGCTAGCAAACATATACCTTTGAAACTCTTGAGTGCTTATCACTTGACTTGCCATTTAAAGGATAATTAATGAATAAATTAAAAAGGATAATTATTATGGCATTTCATAGACCAAACAGACTAGTCATCAAGCCTTACAGCAAAGCTCTGCTCATTTACTTAAAGATACCTGAGGGATCTGGTATTTATCACCACTTTATATACTGTCAACCTTGCCTCCCTGTTTTTGCAATGGATTTATTTACAAATATTTAACTACTTAAATATGAAACACCCAAAAAGTCCCAGTGTTGCTTTCACAGCTGTGAAGCAGCAGGAAAACCTTTATGTTCTATCAACTTCCTCCTCCTCTTGTACAGCTCAACCGCAGCAGATACACAACTATTCTGTCCACGGGTTATGCAAATGAGAGCAAATACACCTCACAATTAGTATGTTTACTTGGTTAACAACCAAAAAAAAAAGAATATGTACTTTGAAAAGAAAGCTACTTGATAGAGGGGGATGTGCAGCAAATCACTGAAAGTAAGAACAGCTAATCTGGTCTTGCCCCCCACTCTTGCAGGCAGGACCAGCTTTACAGAACCTATAGCTGAAAAAAGATTTGATTAACTTGTTCCTGCAAGAATTAACTCTGTGAGCCAAAGACAAGTGAATCAGAACACTACCTCTAGATCCAGGGCTTCACAAAGCAGCTTCCGCGCATTCTTTCTGAAAGCCTCGGTCCTGGGATCGCTCCTGACCTCTATTGAGGGCTTGTTTGAATGGTCTTTGATGAAAGTTCGCCACTCCGTGTAAACAGCTTTGGCAAGGCTGGCCACATCGTGGTCTGAATGTTTGCGCATCTTATTCACTGTGTGACCTGGAAAACAGTAACAGCTCCTTCACGTTTGGTCAGTGGACACAACAGAATGGACACCAGTCAGATTGTATCAGTGCTAAAGCAGCCGATTCAGGCGGTGTCAGCAAAATAACCAGAGTATGGACACAAATATAAACATAAAATTATTAGGAATTAAGCCTGAGGTTCTAACTCCTTGACTTCTGCAATGATTTTTGCCTGAGCCATTAGCAAGGAATTGACCTATACATGTGAAAATTACCTTCCCCAGACACCTAGGCTTGGAGCAGACCTTGGTAATACAGGGCTACGTTAATTTTCTACAACAGGTCCTAGATCTGGTGAAAGCTTGTAAGATTAGCCTACAAAGAATGCTGGTTTTACACTGAAAACCCCTTTAAAAGGACGCAGATGTTGCTGGTGATGGCTACAGCATTTTAACACCTGAAGAGCACGGTGACTCCAAGCAGAATCTTTCCAATAGACAGAGCAGAAGAGGCTTTCCCCTAAGAGGAGACAAAAGGGACCTTCTTCCAGCAGGGATTTCTCTCTGACCACTAGCGCTGTTGGCCAGGAGATGTCACTGTTAGGCTTCGGTGGCTCTTTCAGCCCAGCCGCGTTCAGGCAGGCGCTGGGATAAATCTCGGGGAAAGCCTGAATAAACTGAACGTGGCAAATGAAATGACGGTTCAGAAGCAAGGGGAGGCTCGCACCTCCTTTTCTGAGGCAAGGGGGGCTCTGTGAGTAGAGGTCCAGCTGCTCTGACGGCAAACAAAGGCCAGCACGACT
The DNA here is from genome assembly GCA_033439905.1 of Ceryle rudis. NCBI lineage: Eukaryota > Metazoa > Chordata > Aves > Coraciiformes > Cerylidae > Ceryle > Ceryle rudis. Next base: position 21,794 of record JAAGNO010015560.1, read on the forward strand.
GTCTCTCCTGCCAGGATGCTCTCTGCAGACTGAAAAGGCAGGGACCATGTGGTCTCACCTGATCCCTCCCCCAAGTTCTGGAGAAAAGAAGCAGGCATCAGGCTGTGTTATCTGCGGGGAGCTGCCCATCTGCTGGGGATTCCTCAGTGTGAGGTTGCACTAAGCAGCTCGGGGCAGATCTGAGGAGAATTTCTCCTATGTACAGAGAATTCAGACTGGTCAAAGGGATGAGCCACATTTTGGATGGCAAGAGGGCAACTCTGCCCTGCCCTTGCCAGGTAAGAGGAGAAGGAATAAGACACACAGGCACCCAAGAAGAGCTCTTCAAAAATTCTACCAGAGCAGCCATGATGCAGTATTTGGTGATAAGCAGTGGCCTGGAAGGAATTAGAGGACAGATGACTTTTTCAGTACAGGCTCTGCAAGCTGGGTATCAACAGTGTTTTACTGGCAGCTAAACCCATTTCTTAAAAAGCTTACAAGGTAGTCTCTTCTGTACTGACAAGCCAAGCAGGCACAAGACAGCCTAACAGTCACAGTTTGAATGAGGCAAGGTGTACCTATTTTTGTTGAAAGTAACACTTCCTTGGAAGGTATCTTCTTCTTCAGCTCCTCCAAAGCTTCAATCAGATTCTCTTTCGGTTGCCCAGGAAGCTCGAGCATAGACTTCCATCGTTTTATGTCTTCCACAACCACAACTCTCTGGAAAAAAGCAAAGTATTAGGAGAGCAGAATATTATTATTATAAATAAGGAGACTGGCTTCATCTCAGCTAATGGGGCTGTTATCAACACATGAATTATTGATTACAGCATGAACCAGAGCACAGAAGGCATGATGGCTCGGAATGATGGGTACTTGTTTGAGGTTAGCAGCCTGCAGCAAATCAAGACTGAAGTAACTAGAAAGCAAAGCAAGATGTTTCATCTTGGTTGGGCCAATTTAGGGCATGTAACAGCAAATGTCTGTTAGAAGTGTTTTGAATTTAAGGAGACCACTGTATAAATGTATCTTAATAGAAAAAAAAGGTATTAAGAAGGAAGCAGCTAATTATCTTTAGCAGCCTGGCAGAATCTGAATCCTGCTCAGATTGGCTGTAAATTTAAAATGATGCCAGCAGGGAGAGAAACAAAGCTTTTGGGAACATGAATGCAAACTCAAATACGCCGGACACTTGCAGATATTTTTCACCCTGGTTTTGCACAGACCTTGACAGAAGAGAGTGCAAACTGTGCAAGCCTCATGTTTCAGCATCTTACAAAGACTCAGCAGTGGTCAGACTGCTGCAGTGCTTTATGCACCACTCTTGCTTTCTGCCTCACATTAATAAGCACTTTGGTGCAGCAGATGTTTTCCTGTTGCGTTCCTACAAAGACGTGGCAAAGAGGGGCTCAGCTCTTAGGCAGGTCTGGTTCAGGACCACCGTGCAAACAGCTGAAGGGCTCTCTTTGCTAGGGAGAGACGTGAGCCAGCTGGCAGCATTGAAGCTGGTGGTGTCACCTGCCTGCACTCCAGCTGTGGTGTGTGACCCTACAGCACACCAAACGGGCAGAAAGGAGCCAAATTATAACCCATCTGGGTTCAGGAATCCCCTCTCCATGCAGCAGAGCCCTCGGCACTGTTCTAACCTTGCTTCCCTGTGAGGATGCTGCCTCAAAACTGCACAGATTAGGGTGAAGAACTGGAACCACAGGTGGGTTACAAAACGTTCCTCCCGCTGTCACCATGCAGAGGCAGGAGAGCGGTCTGGCGAAGGCCTGACACCCCTTCTGCCCGAGGCGTCTGAGGGCCAGCCTGTCTCCCCCCGGGGTGCTCCCACCACCCTGGTACGCAGCCTCCGGGGCACAGCGCGGGTCTGCCCCAGCCCCATCGTGCCCTCGAAGGAAGGCGGCGTGTCCCGCAGTGCCACCCGATGTCGCGGGGTGAACAGCTCCCTCAGGCCCGGGAGGCCGAGGCGAGCCGTGCTTCGCCCCTCTCCCCTCACTCCCGCCCCGG
>JAAGNO010015562.1:0-25620 GCA_033439905.1 Ceryle rudis
AGCCCCAGTTGCCTCAGCTCCTCCCCCCAGGGCTTGTTCTCCAGGCCCTTCCCCAGCTTAGTTGCTTTTCTCTGGACCTGCTCCAGCACCTCAATGTCTTTTTTGCACTGAGGTGACCAAAACCGAACACAGTAGGTGTGTTCACCAGTGTGTGGCCTGGTGTGGCCTCACCAGTGCGGAGAATAGGGGGATGATCACTTCCCTGTTTGTGCTGGACACGCTACTTCTGTAAGGCTTGTCATGGCTACCTGTCTCAGTATCATTTTTGCTTCATTTGGTTATCTGAACCAAGTTTAAAAACATTTACTTCTCTTCATGGGCAAGATGGAAAGAGAAAGTGAGCAGGATCTTTCTGTTTCTCTCAGATCACATAGCTGTTAACACTTCCAGCTATAATGTTCAGTGCAGGTCTCTGGGTTGTGGTCTGATGACTGACCAGGTTGGAGACATCTCCTATGTGTGTGGCAGTCTCCCCTGGACCTGGCAGACACTGCAATGCTCAGGGAGCAGCAATGGCTTGAAGAAAAGTTTCTCTCTGATATGGCTTAGGGACCCTGTCCATGAGGTCCAACGCTTCTCAGAACCACCATTTTAATATAGTTTAGTGAAGCAGTTGGTGCTGCTGCATACTTAGAAGTTACACCTTATTGCGCCTGTGCAGCCCTCACTGTTGCTGGAGATTCATGGAGACAACCAGACAGTGAGCAGCACTGGTTGACACAAGAGCAGCAAGAGCCCTGCCAAATGTTTAAGAAAAGGAGTCCCAACTCCCTTTCCAATGCAGCTTGGCTTCCACATCCTAGCCTGAGATTTGAGTCTGTTAAAAAGAAACAGATTTTTAAAGTGTCATATTAATAAAAAAGCTTTTGAATATGTTTTGAAGATTTTGACACCTGAAGCAATGTAAAACATGTATGAACAGATATGTTGGTCTTATTGCATGGGAAGGAGTGTCATGGATCTGTCAAGGTGGTTTATCAGTTGAAGGTGAAAGGCAGTTGAAGGTGAAGGTGAAGGTGAATCTATTATCTGTGTGCTTCACATGCCATGTTTGATTTTACCCTTGCTGCAAGGATAAAAAGCGGTGCGACAGAGCAGTGGGGATTTCTGTCTGAATCCAGATAGATCTCCACACATACATGGTGGTTGAATGGGCATTGGGGGCAGAAGGTCCTACAGCTGAGGCCAGGAGGATCATGGCAGTGGTGGATGGGCTCCAGGGCCCCTCTGACACTCCAGAATTGCCATGATGAGCCTTAGCCCCCAGGTTCTTCTCAGTCCCATCACCTGCAAAAGTCATCATCTCAAGCTGGCTGAGAGGAGAAGGTGGTTACAAACTCAGAACAACTTTCTGGAGATAGTGGTCAAAGAATGTGGGGAAAAAACATCCTCCTGAAGGGCTGAGCCCCATTTTGGATGTGCGTTAGTGCGTGCCCTTCTCACAGTGTTAGGGGTGTGAGCACAGGTGAGTTTTATGAAAAATGCCTGGCAACAGGCAAGCATGTGAAGTCTGGGCAGGTAGTGCAAGAGCAGTTACTAGGTTCACAATCTATTTAAAGAGACACTACCCAATTTCTATATACTACTGTATTACCAAAAAATCATTAATTAATTAAACTACAAGTTACAGCAATTCTTTAGGGGGAAGTTTTGTGGGAAGGAAGTATTTGTGATTTAAAAAACCCAACAGAATCAGAGAAAATGGCACCTAACCACTGAAGATAACGTGTTACACTGAGATTTTGTTTCTGTGGTAGAGAGAGGGAGAGCATGGTGAGGTAAATACCTGCAGTCACATTGGGAAAAGACAGTGCCCTGCAGAGTGAATTTCTATCTCCAGCAGAAAAAGATGCTTACTCTGAGACCTCTGTAGCTCTATAATTTTGTGTACAGGCTATAGTTCTCCTGCCTTACCCATCTTTACAACACCAGCCAGCTGTTAATCCTGAGAAATGAAGGCAGCAAGCTGTGAGGGTGTTCCCAATTCTTTTTTAGCTTTGGCACAAGAGTGGAGACATTGCTGTTTATTTGCCTGCTCTGGTAGATTCCCGGTGGCTTGCATAGCATTGTGTCATGGCATGGTGGAGATTGCAGAAACAGGCGGAGAGGAAACTGCAGAAATGTATGCTCTGGGCTGGAGTGGTGCAAACATTGGGCTCACTGCACTGAGGGCTGTGATTGCAAACTCAGCAGTGCTTGTGCATTACAGAGATGCAAGATAGAAGAGACTAAATGATTAGTGGTGTCCGTCTCACTTCCCACCAGTGTCTGACATATACAGTGGTAGCAAAGTTATGAATACCACAGTGAATACCACTGGAGCTACTACTTTGTAAACTCACATGGTAAATGGAAGTAGAGATAATCCAAATGCTTCATTTCATGTTATTTATTAAAGGTTGGATGCTCCTTCAGGTGTGTCAGACTTTGAAACATAGTGGACATTGCAAGCCCTGCTTTCAGGGCTTTATATGTTGCCATTTGGAAAGCTAGACCTTGTCAATGCTGTTTGAGAAGCCTCCTTAAGCCAGGAATTCAAATTATACTTTCATGTTGAGATAAGATGTGGGTATATCCTGGCTATGTGGCAAAGCTGCTCTTGCCCCAGGTTCCCTTTAGGCCAGCAGTGCCTTAACAGAGATGATCATACAAATGTTCTCATTAAAGGAACTCCCCACCCCTCCGCAGATACAAAACACTATAAATACAGTGGTGTGACTACATTAACAATCTTGGCACTGTTATTTGGCACTGCCTAATAATGAGAAAATATTCAAAACCTGACAGGTCAAAAGCACAGGCTGTTCTTGCTTTAAATACATGAGCTCTAGGTGTCACTGCAATCCATGGAAAAAGGCATCATCTCAAGGACCCCAGTAACTGCCAGGGAAAATGTAATTTTTCTTTTTGCACTTGAGAAGAAGTAGATTTTGATTGTGCAGAGAAATAAAAGAAAAAGTCAGACATGTTATAAGTAAAGATATAAGTATAACTATATAATATAAATTTTATGTGGATTGCATCTTTTATTCAAGAGAGAAACAGATAGTTCATACAGCAAATTGCAGTCTATTCCAGGATCATCTTTCTCAGCACTCGGTGATAAAGTCCTCACCTTGTTTCAGTGGAAGACTCTCATCTTGAAAGGTCTGCTGTACTGAAAATGCTCAATGTTATTTCCCAAATTAGCAGCAATTTTTGATAACTAATATAACATAATTTAATAGAAACGGGGCATAAGAGATTAGGGAACATCCGTATGTAAGTACAGAGCATACGAAAACAGAAGGAAGCCTATGGGAAAACACGCATACCTCTCCAACACTACAGATTTTCTTGTTTACTTATCTTTCTCAAACTTTTAAATATTTTCTCCCTATTCCTTTCTGCATCCTAAATATCCTTATCTCCTCTACTCTTCCAATCTAAATGTGTTCTGAAATAATTGCAGATATTGTGATTTGGAAAAATGAGAGCAGCAAGTAAGGAATACAAATTTATACTCAGAGCAAATGAATCCTTGCATTTCTTCATGTCTGGATCTCATCTTTACTGATTTGTAATGTCGAAGAGCAACAAAAATGAGAAACAAAGTTCTGGCAATGGTCTGTTGGTTTGGTTTTTTGATTTTTTGTTTGGGTTTGTTTTGTTTTGTTTTGTTTTGTTTTGTTTTTTAATGTCTTTTAACAGATGATGTCTTCTGTCAAAATAACCCCCCATAAAACCTTAGTTCCCTTGTGAGTTCTTCCTCTGCCAATTAAGTCCAAATAAAATGTAGTGGCTTTTAATTTTTTTATTAAATGTGTCCAGACAGTTCTGGCTACCATTAGACATTTGAAAATAAAACACACAACTTATTGATCTGAGTCAACTTGGCTCACAGTCCCCTCCAGGATAAATGGCACATGTTCACCACCACGTCCTCAGGCAAGGGCCTGAGCAAACAAATGAACCATGCATCCTGCCCAAAAAATCAACAGGCTGGGATACTGTCAGACCAATGGAGGAAATTAAATTCAGAGGTAGACAGACCTCTTACCTCCTATTCCACCTCTTACATCCTATTCCATGAGTAAGTAGGAGGCATTTCCATTCTGAAACGCCCCTGATGAAAATGACAGGTAAACAAATATCCCTGCTGACCTTCTGCAAAGAGAGAGAGGGAGGTCATGAGGTAGTTTGGTATCTGCCATACCTTCTTCCAGAAGTGGACTCAAAGCTGAGTTCTGCAATCACCCACTAATAGGAGTAATTTCCACTGTAATGGGTGGGTAATAATACATCCATGAAGGTTCCTTGCAGGGGTGAAGCTCAAAGTATGGGGCTGTTGACTTTGCAGGTGCAAGGAAAGGATACAGATTCAAGGCCTTGAGTGAGCTGCTCTTGACCCTGCTTTCAGTAGGGGACCTGAACTAGAGATGTCTAGAGGTCCACTTCCCACCTCAGCTATGCTAGGATCGAGAAAGTCTTTTCCATTTCTAATTCTTAGGTTCATAGGTTATGTTACAGAGAAAAGACAGAGAAGTTGTGATTCTGGTTTGCAGAGGAGAGTTCAAAGATGTTGTGGTAGCATCAAAGCACTCTAAGAAAAGAATGTGACCTCATGGTGCCCTACTGAATTTGCTCTAGTTTAGTTTAGGAACTTCATCTATTTTCACCTGTTTATGTCAAGTACAAAATTGTCCTGTTAAGAATGGATGTTAGCAGGTTAAAGAGCTGCAGACTGATGAATGCAGATCTCCTCAGTCAAGCCTGACAAGAGGCACTTACATGCCACACGGGCTGCCAACAGGACAATCTATCAACTCTGTAGGTGTCCAGACCATAACTGAGGTAAACTAGCAGATGACAGGCAATTATTCATAATCTGTGAATAACTAGATGTGTGTCACATAGCTAATATCAGATAATGTCTTTTCCTTATCAATGTTCTAAAAAAAAAAATATTTAAAGGTGAGTTGTGGTAAACTGGAAAATTTTGCATTGTTGGATTTTTTTTTAAGGTTTAACAACTGTGTGCATATTTACTGCAAGAGAATATCATATTGTTGACATGAATTTAGCTTAATGCTTTTGATAATTAGTTGTGCTGGTTTATGTCAAGGTCTACATTCAGCATACAGTTTCCTGAGTAAGATGCATGTCTCACAAACAACGTGAAGCAGCTTGACTGAATTCTCCTTCTGACATCATTATTATAGAGTATGAGTATGATACTTCTAACTAATGTAATGATAGCAAGGTCTACTGTTTCTATGTCAGTCCTTATGCTTTTGGTGTATTTGGTGCTATCCCATCATTCTCCTTTCTTCTTCTGTTTTTTGTCCAGTACTTTCTCTCTTCTCAGCTTATTTTCTTTCATCTGGTAATGTTCATGTCTTGTCTTTAAATTTCATGTGTTTTCCTTATTTTCCTCCTTTCCTTAAACATAAGTCCTCCTTCACCAGGGCCAATTCTGTATATATCTGAGTCTTGCTGAATCATGAATCACTCATTAATACCATACCCACAGACATCTCTTGAACAATCGTTTCCAATAGCACATCAGCACATCATGACTGCCAAAGAAGGCACTCAAAAGGAAACAAACTGCCACTCAACATACCCAGCATGACACCAAACAAATGTGATGTCATTCCACAACCACAGAACTTCTTGTTATTTTGTTTTGATTTTCCCCAGCCACTGGTACTGGACTAGCAACTTTACAAAGAATGGTTATTTACTGGAAGCTATACAAGTTGGGGAGTCTGAGCTAGTACCTTTAGAAAGCTGTGATTTGATTCCACACTGGCCAGCCAATGTGAGAGGACCTGACATGACACAGGCCCAGACAAACAGAACACATAAGACAGAGGTTTTATAGAAGGAATTAAACTTTTATAATAAGCTTAGGGACCAAAGGATGAACAGCGAAGGTTAAAGAGAGCATGTGTGTCATAGTTTAGGGTTAGGGCAGCCCCTTAGACCAATAACAGATGCTCTCTGTTAACCCCCCTCCCTCCCCGAAGAGGAAGAGAAAGGGAATAAGAGAGAGAGACTTGGTGATTAGAAAAGGAAACTAGAACAGCTTTAATGAGAATAATAATAATAATTAAAAAAAAAAAGAATATGTACAAATATATGCAAAACCAGTATTGAACCCAACCCCCTGATGGTAATCACATCACCGTCACCATTGATGCTGTGGAGCAGGCACCGGGGGAGTCCCAGACTGGGGCCAGCAGCAGACGGGAGCTGTGTTCAGGAGCTGGATTCTGGTACTGGATTCAGGAACACACACAGATCAGGATTGAAGTCAGAACAGACAGAGTCCTCCTTGGATGCTCCAAGGAAGGAACCAAAAGAGGACCTAAGCCAAGCCAAGCAAAGCAGTCCAAGAGGGAAGAAGAGCCCAGGAGCCCCTAGAGAGATAGACCCCCCAGATCCCTCCACTTTATACCGAATATGATGTATATGGGATAGAATCCCTTGTTGGTCAGTTTAGGGTCACCTGTCCTTTCCGCTCCTCCCTGCGGGTGCAGCCTTTCACTTCCCTGCACACCCAATGTGGTGCACAAGATCCAGCAGTGGCCTTGGTCTGCACACCAATCCCTGGTAGTAACTCTAAACATGGGGTGTTATCACTGCTGGCAGCAGACACTGCCTGTGAAAACAGGCTGCTGACTTCAGAAAGTGCAGTTAGTTAGAAAAGCTGTAAAGTAAAATCACTGAACAGAATTAGTTCTGTTCTCACTCAAACCAGGATGATATGGAAAGACACTGACTGATTCTCTCGCAGAACAGGAGGGAATATACTTGCCTTCTTTCCTCTATCTTGGTGCACAACAGAGCTCTCTCCTTTCTTATTAGGTAGGATCCAGACGTATAGTCTCTCTCTAGCCCTCAGCCAGCAGTCACTTTTCTCTACCTACCAGGTTACTAGACCTATATCTTTGTCTTGCTTATTTGAATCCATTTTAAGTAACACATGGAAAGTTTCTTCTGAGGTGCTTGGTCAAGGAAAGAAATCCAAATAAGGGTCATCTAATGAAAATATTACAGGAAGTGTTTAGCTCCCCTTTATTCATCAAATCCTAGTCCTCCCTAAGAGACACAAAAGAGACTTGTACATGCTATGCCATCAGTCTTCCTCTGCTTTTAGTCATACAGATTCTACCTGCTACTTTGTCTTACCATGGTGCTTTGTGATGCTTCAGGGAAATGTTAAGAGCGTGCACCAACTCCAAACCTCTACCATGACCAGATAGGATACTCCCAGTGTTTATGACAGATTGCACTTCAGTAAGTTTTCACATATGCCCCAGGCATTCATGTGCATGAATCATGGAAGGGCTCTGAAAAAAATCCTGTTGTTTCCTCTGTCACTCAGTGTTCTTACACCCATGATAAAAATTCAACATATAAAGTATTTATTGCTGTGGACATAATTTCCTGATCTCAGACAATCCACAGAAATACTGCAGTTTTCACACTGATATTTTTCCCTGAATATGCTTTCTTCAAAATTTGTATTCCATAACTTTCCTATCTGCAAAATTTGAACCTAGTTGTGACAGGCTTGTGGCACCAGATGATACCATTTCTGTTATCTGAGTTTCATAAACAGGAAAGTATTTCCTGCAAAAATTGTTGCACGTGCATTTTGTGCAGTAGTCTCATGGGAGGATATTCAATCAACTTTACTAATTCTTTTTTTCTGGGCATTCATGCCAGTGAAATGTGATCACTTCAATGTTTAAGGAAAGATTGAAATATCAAGGGAAATAGACAACGGCATAAGTATATATATTACCCTGTAGTTATAGAAGATTCTTGGATTATTTTTGCAGCTCTAATCTTCTGGAATTTTAAGTAGATTCATGAATTTTTATATGTCCACAAAGAATAAAATCTCAATTTACTTGCTTACAAAAATGTATTTTATCCTTACAGATTTCATTTGAGCTTCATATTTCAACTAAGGTTATCAGCACTAGAATCTGTAGGACAGAAATAGGAATGCCATATGTTTTTTTAAAGACTGGTTTTCTGCTGAGTTCACTAGATGTACAAACAAAAATGCCAAACATCTCTGTATTTTACCCACAAATTTGCATTTTATTATTGCCTCATTCCAATTTTCTTATTTATCTTTCTTTCTAGAGGCCAAATGATAATTTTCTTTTATAAGGAAAACGTACTTCTTATCAGAACCTTTTAAAATCCATCAAAAGAAAGAATTACAATGACAATTAAAAAAATACCTGCTTTGGTTAGAGAATGGGCTATCACCTCTGAACAGGATATGCATTGACTTAGGGACCAAAATAAGTAATGAAGAAAAATTTATTTGATAGTAATTTTCTATCCAAGTCAACGCATAAGATTCTTGTAGTGTTGCCCATTCACGTAATTTAAACTTTAAAATTTCAGAAGTGGGTATTCTGCTGTGAAGCTTGAAACTGGCCCATTTGCAAGTCTTTGTCTGAAATATCACCATCATATTGAGAAGTGTCCACTGTGTTGGCAAATGTAAATAGTACAATTTCTTCAAGGACAAAAATTACACAGCTGAGAATAGATATGGTATCAGATGACTCAGTTTTAAACCAAAGTAACCCAACGGTGAACATTTATAAATTCCTAAATGGAGATCATTTAGTGTGTTAACATTGAAAGTGGGAGTGTTAAAACCACTGGGTATAGCACTTGCCACAAACAACATGGAAGACTGATGTATATAAGAGTTAAAAACCTCTCAGGAATGATTACATCAGAAAAGTGGGTGTGATCTCTCTTTTCCCTCTGCAAGTCAAAGTGAAGGGAAGAAGGAAGTTAGCACAGGGTTATTGCTATCCTTTAGTATAAAGACACCCATCACTCTTTCCTGTAGAAGGTCCATTACTAGAGCATGACAACAGCTAATGCACATATATATTGGATGTTGTGTTATTAATGGCCCTGCTAATAGCTGGTGACAGTGAGAGAGTGAATTTCCACAGTTCACAGCCCTTTGTAAAGGCTTCTTCTGGAACATTTCTCTCCACTATCATCACCCAGACTCCCCCTCTGACCTCTTTATCGGTCAGTGAGTGGTACCAGAGGCTTAAGACACATAATAACAGCAGTATGCCATGTGTGCTCTGCAGAGAGGCACAGTGCAGAGGAAAAAAATATGAATAAACCCTCAAAACATTGCTTTTGAAAATACAAGTTCCTGACTTCGGATCAAGTCTGTATCTACCTTAGAGCTCTGTCTCCTTTGGCCCCTATAGCCATGAACCCAGAGTCTGAACCTGGCTTATCTATATAGTTGAGGAATTTGGGGCTTTAAGCCATCTGGTCCAATAGAAGGTGTCCCTGTCAGTGGCAGGGGGGTTGGAACTAGATGATCTTTAATGTCTCTTCCAAACCAAACCGTTCTATGATTCTGTGATAATTTAAAGGTAACATTAAAGGAAAACACTATTGTGTTTGCATCTGCTTCCACCTACCTTTCAAGATGAAGATAAGTAGCCCCTCATTTCACAGCTTCAATTAAAAGTAAAATCAACAGCTACAGGTTACCATCTTTTTCAAGCGTGCTTTCTGCTCAGCAAAACTTAGAAAGTTGGAACTTTTTGCTCCTGTCTTTTTGCTCGACAGACCAAGTACTTGAGTACACCTGCATTGTTTGGTACAGATAATGCTACACAGTTGTTGCTGATGCACAGTACTGGCTCTTGGAATGCACTTGGTGACTGCAGGAGCACTTGGATCCAGGGCCTTCAAAGCCTTGCATTTGGCCTTTTATAAAACCATATCTTAATATGGTGATGTTGCTGGTGGCTGTAACAGAAAGGGTGAATATAACATACTGGTCCAAGTGAGACAGCAGAGGCATCAAATCTCACTGCTCCATCTTTTGAAATTGCCAAAGCTTCTTTGAGATACTTTGTTTGCCATTCACACTATTAGTGTTTACTGTATTCCATGAAAAACCTAATCTGTAAGGTGGGCAAAACCATCCTGCTTATCGTCTCCCTAACAAGGGACAATAGAAGAATGTAAGTACTTCACTGTCAATTTTTAGTAGCATTTAGCAGCACTATCAGTTTTGAGTTTGCATTTGAGCTGTTCAAAGAGATTTAAAATGCTCTTCTTTTTTTTTCAGGAAATTGTATTGCATAATAATTTCCTTAATTTAAAGATCATTGAAGCTATTTTGAAGTCTGCTTTACAGCAGAAGTAACTTCAACATTACTGTTACTCTTTTTGGCGTTTTTCAGCCTGCTGAAAAAGAACTTGAATGAATCACTTAGGGTATGTTCAATTTTTTAAGTAAGTTCTTAAAGGAGTATTTTAGTTTGTTCAGTTTCTTTAACAGCAAATATGTATATAATCTTTAGTTAAACTCAGAAAAGCTGATCAGTTAACATACTGCAATACTCTGGTTTGTACAGTATTGCTGAGGGCTGGTCAAACAGGAAAAATGTATGCAGTTTTTTCCTCCTCTGTTTTCCTTTGTTTATTAATACCAGTGGTACCTTTCAGCTTTATTTGGAGCCCTGTGGAATTGAGGAGGTGCCTTTTTCTTTGTTTTCTTTCCCAGAAGTCCCACCTCTAAGAGTTAGGTCAATATATGATGCACTCTGATTATAGGCACATAGAACCTAGAAGTTGTTCTGGAAGTACTAAGGCTAATACTGCCTGGCTCCCCAGTAATATGTCATAGCATTGAAGATGACTCTGATATTTCAGTAGTTGGAGGATCCCTTGAATCTTCTTCTGTCTTAGCATCTATTTCTGGCACTCTTTAATGAAAATTGGAGGATCTTAATTTCCTTAGAGATTGCTACTCCTCTATGAAATTCATCAGTGGATTCAAAGAAAATAGGTCAGAGGAGTGGAGACACAGCCAGACAGGCAGGTCATGATAAATGTCTCATTTATTTATTAAATCTCAGAGAAAATCAGCTATCATGTTATACTTTAAAAGAGTTGGGGCTGCTGCAGAGTTTGCATGTGTGAAGCCCAAGGTAAATGGTGGTTTTCAAGCACAACTTCTCAGCAGCTTCATGGGGAGATACCAGCAGCTGCTGTGAGCCAGCCACTCCTTTGCCTGGGACTAGACCTTGCCAGGTGCTGCACATGCTGGCCCCACTCCAGCAAAGCACTTAAGCACATGCTTAACTTTCAACACATCAATTACTCATGGAGAAGTCAAGCCTGGAGAAGCTTCTGCTGCACAGATAACAGTGAAAAGGAAATGGGGAGGTGGTGACCTTATTGCCTCTCTTTCCCAATGGACCTGTCTGCAGACATCATTCAGGGCCCCGGGGTAAAATGATGGCAAAGGCTAATAGGTCAATGACCTGCTACTCTGTCCTTGGCCTAGCCCCAACCTTTTCGAAAGAGAGGGGAAGGGAGAGGGGAAGATCTGTACAGTTTGTCAGATGTTATCACACTTGATAAGACAAAGCTTCGCTTTCAGGATTTTTTTCTTTCCTAGTTTGCTGTGAAAAAAAATGACAACCCAGAGATCTGTGGTGGTAAAGAGGAAACTCACAATCTTTTGTTCTTGCTCTGCCACTCACATCTGTGACAGGTTTCCTTTCCCCCTTAAGCTATTCCCATTTCTGACTCTGCATGTGTCAAAATAAGTTTCCAAAGCAAATCACAAATGTATGGGGTAATTAGAGTTGTCATTGTGATGTCAGGGGAAAGCACTCCCCTTCCCAAGAAGAACACATGTCCTGGTCAACAGCATATTGTAGTGATGATGAAGAATTTGGCATTTATCTCTTTGGGGTTTTGATTGTTTGTTTGTTTGTTTTCTTGTTTGTTTCTCACTTGGGGGATGGGATAAGGGAAAAGAGGAGAACTGCTGTGTGCTGCTGCCATATGAGCCCATCTTGGTTTCAGAAACTCTTGGAAAATGCTGCTGAGACGTAGACAACTATGCATAGCCACTAAAACACACAAAACTGACCCTAGAGTCACTTCTTCAGAAAGGTGGACGTCTAGTTGAATTTAATGAAAATTTTAAAAATATATGTTAAAAAATAACATTCAGAAAAACTGAACCACAGGAAATTGAAAGATAAGATCCATTCCTTCAGATCTCCAGCAACATGAAAAACTTTTTCTAAATGTTTGGAAGAGTACCTTTAAAAAGTATCGTGACAAACGGGCATGCATCCCAGATGCTCACACTTCCAGAGAGACCCTCAGGGACATATCTGAAAGTCCCTTCACAAGACCGACACAATAACGACGTTCTCACCAGGAGTCTACTCTCAACTGTTCTCACAGTTTGGTTTTAATGTGAACATTGTGTAATAATGGCAACATATATGGAGATAATTATTTCAGAGACTCCTTTTATTTGTGGGAGTTTAAGTGCATAGAAAAATAAATTGTTTTTCCAAGCAAACTTCTCTGTTATGGTTTCATACTCCTATGTCATATATGATTCCCTGATCTCTGTAAAATTACAGCTTGCTCCCCAGTCTTCTCTGGGGCACCTGCAGCACCTCAGTCGCAGGAAATTTCAAACAGAATGAAGCCAAAGCTATATTTTAGATGTGGAAAGGTTGGCAGTAGTTGGTATGGTATCTAAAATGCATACTGCAGTATAGGAAGACGAATGGGCTTTCTAATCCACATGCAGGGCACTTGCACTCAGATCTGCTCTCTTCCTGCTTGTACAATCCACTTTTGGTGAGTCATTTACTTTCAGTGTCCCTGGATCTCCAGCTCTGTAGTGGGAACAACTATGATTCCTTTCTCCCATCTTTCGTGAATATTTTGCAATGTGGCATTTTGTTAGTATTCAGGTAGGTACTCCTGTGAAGCACCAAGCATGGAGAGGGGGCTTTTCTGAGGTGCTGTTCATGAGAGGTTTGCTGATGACATCACTTTAAGGACTCCTGCCTGTCCTGTCTGCTTGGCCTTACCTGTGTACTGCAATTCACTGCCCTGTAAGTTGTTCCACCCTGAATTTTTCTGGAAAATGTTGAAAGCAGATCAGGAAACTTATCTAATTAAAAATAAGTCTCTCCTCACCAACATAATTTCTCATTCAGGTTAATGTACTGATAAGAACCGTGTGGTCCCACCTATAGATCCTAGCATAAGCAAGTGGGCTGTGAGATGTAGCACAGGGGTGGGAATAAAGACTTTGGGGTTTCTTAAATTAGTTTAGCCAGCATTTCATTTCACTATAACCTGAGTAAAACTTTTTAGGCTAAGAAGAATAAAGTATGGTTATATGAGGGTCTGGTGCAACTCCATTATTAAACTTTGCCCTTCTGCAAGATTTTTATTTGAGTATCTCAGCAGCTCTTTGCAAACAGTAAGTGCTGTGTCCTTACAACACACCTAGCAGGCAGATACAGTATCCTCTTTTCAGGTGGGCAAAATGAACTCCACAGTGGTCATGACTGTCTTAGACATGCAGCAGACAGCTAGGTGAGAGGCAGCAAGAAGCAGAAAGTCCTAATTGCTGGACTGATGTTTTAACTACTAGGCTTCTGCTGGAAACCAGTGGCCTCCGATAGAAACGGCCAATACAAAGATACTTCAAGCAGCAGTAAGAATGGGGTGAGTAGTAAGGAGTAACAGTGATATGATTTGCAGATGGCTTTCATTAAATGGAGTTTTTATTGGATTAAAGACACAATTTAGAGTCTACAGTAGAACTGCTTGAAATACTTTAATCTAATCTGGAAGAGACTTTCTGACCAAATCAAACAGTTTGCTGGGAATTTTTCAGCTCCATTGAAATTTCCTGGGGGAATCTTGGTTTGAAACAAACAAAAAAGTAATTTCAAAACAGTTGTGTTTGTTAGTTTTATCACTGAAGATGAAATATATTTTATAGAAAGTATGTTCATACTTGTAAGAATAATTGTTATTTTTGCCAGCTCTTGACATCAGAAAGTTCGTTGTGGATTATCATGAGGGATTGATTGGGCTACAAATATTATAAGAAATTAAATGTTTTTCTGTGTTAAAGTAACAAGTAGTAGCAAGTAATAATAAGAAAATACTTATTCCAGTGATGCAACTAGAGTTGATTAACCTTTCTTGAAAGCAATCTTTCATGTTATATTCAGTGTTTACATTCAATCTTTAAAAAATATCCTTGTTTTCATAGTAAAAAATATTAACTTGACTTGGCTCAGCAGGGACTTAAAGAAGAATTGCATTGAGTCAAATGTTACCATTTTCATATACAGCCTTACCCTAACAAAACCCCAGCAAGGCACAAATTACCGTAATTTGCAATGCGTAATCCAGATAAAAGTATATAAAGGCTTACAACTCAATTTTCTGATATATTCTCAGATGTTAATATAAGTTTTCTGAAGCTTTTCTTTTGGGGGACAAAGCTACATAGGTAACCTCTGAATAGACACAGAAGCTATGAGTGAACAAGGTCAATAAAAGTTTGCTTCCTTTAAATAGTCAAAAGAAGCTGCCTTACTAGGTTTTTGAGCTTATCTGTGATTGTTTCAAAAACCAAACAAACGGAAACTTTAGCTGCACTTTCCTTCTAATTTTCTACTGTTCAAAATTAGCTGAGGACCTCCAGTGCAAACAGAGACTCAGAACCCACCTAGGCTGACTCCTCAAAGGCCAGAGAAATCCCATATGATTATAGTTGATAAAAAGAAAAAAATGTTTATAAGCATGAAAAAATAATATTCATACTTCTATAAATAATGAGAACAAGTGGTGAGGGAGGATAAAGGAAGGGACGGAGCTTGGAATTCTAAACCAAAGGAACAAAAAACAAAGCCAACAACCCCCTAAAAGATTCAGAAGTCTCATCAGACCAAAACCAAATGTTTTAAAAATCTGCAAAAACCTTCTGGTGTGAAATAATTTCAAGTTTCAATGAGAGTGTGGTTAGCAACAAACTATAAATCACTGCACATAGAGGTTTCTAACTGGCAAGGGGAAAACACATGAAGGCTGTTTCTCCATACTTCTGGCTTATTTGAATGCAATTTTTTGAAGTTGTTCATAAGGAAACAAGATTTATAGAATATCACTCTATTTCTCAGCCCTTCCCTCAGCTGATCCCTCCTGGCTAACTCAGCCCAAGCTGACAGAGCACTAGAGGCCTGGAGAGACTGTGGTCCTAAATGCCCTGCAAATGTCACTACCCAGGTACTGGAGAGAGGCTTGAATGGCAGCATAGAAGAGCTGTGGCAGGAAATCAACTGCATCACCCAGCACTAGAGATACTTTAGAGGAGAGACTTGTGGTATATGTACGGAAAGCAGGGAAAGCTGACAGGAGGTCAGAGCTTCCTAGACACAGGGTGTTTCAGCTGCAGAATTGAGGCCAGTGGCATAATCTGCTGCTCACTGAACAGATTCAATATCTTATTATTGGTCATATTTGGGGAAGGAGTCTCTGCTCACTCCCAGCTCTCCTCTTAGATATATATTTTTTTTCCCTGCTTTGCTGTCCGTTAGCTTCATTTTGAGACAAAAGTTAGAGAACAGAAGTTGAGCGAATGTCCTTATGTATACAGGGATTTGAGCAGCCAGATGTTTTCTTAACATCTGCTGGATTGCTTTCTCCTTCACCTCCCAGAAGTTCTTTATTCCACCAGTGTTTCCATCAGTGAAGTAAAATATTAAACATGCTCCCAGTGTCTGCAGGAGTCACTGCTCCTATAATATCATGTAAGCCTCTAGAGAGGCTGAACCCATCCACAAGATTCACTGATTCCTCCTGGGGACCAAAAGGCTCCTGGCAAAATGTTCTTCATAATCTTCTCTCCTAATCTTCTGTGATAACATTTCAGTCACAGTCAGGAAAAGACTTGTCTTTTTAGCAGTGGATCTATACCTGATAGTGGCAGGAATATAAAGGTGAATGAGTGAAAGGCGTTAACAATGTGCATTATATGAGCCTCTGAGTCTCTGAGGACTCTTCCATAAGGGCTCATGAAAGTCACAGTTCTCCCATAGTACCTGGTGAATAAATTTTCAGACACTACTGTGAGGGTGACTGAGCACTGGAACAGGCTGCCCAGAGAGGTTGTGGAGTCTCCTTCTTTAGACGCTTTCAAGACTTGCCTGGATCTGTTCCTGTATGGCAAGCCCTAGGTGATCCTGCTCTGGCAGAGGGGGGGTTGGACTCGATGATCTCCAGAGGTCCCTTCCAACCCCTAACTTTCTATGGTTCTATGATACAACCTGTATATGTATGTCACTGACGCTCCAGTTTAAAACTGTTTGGGTTGCCACCTTCTCTACAGTGCAGACAGGACAGCATTCAGCACTGGCTAGCCATCCGAGTGTTTAACAGCTTCTTGTCAGGTTTTGAATATTTTATACACTGATTCAGGTTCAGTCTGCAGCCAGTGATATGTTAGGGGTCAGGAGCCCCCTGAAATCTCACTGCCACATGCTATAGGTACAAATATATGGTCAGGTGTGACTTTGAAGTGCTGGTAGTCATGAGCAGGCATGGCAAAGCCCAGGAGTCTCAACTTTGGTTCAACTCACAGTGATCTTAAGAGGCTGTTCAGAAATGGTCTTTATTGTTTTGGAGTAGGAATTAGCTGCACAGAGGAACAAGGATGACTGTGTATACTGATGCAAGATTAAATGCAGGCAAAGAGACAGGCAAGAGAGAAGGGATACTTCCTGGGGGCATTCAACTGGAGCTTTGTACTAGGGGACAGAAAAGAAATTAGCCAGCTGAGTTTGATGTTGGAGAATGAATGAGATTCGTATTTTATTAATATAAGAGGTCTCCCCACAAAGGAAATTCCCATCTTGGCCTGGTCATGTAGCACTGAGTAGTAATTGATACATGAAATGCCAAAGCCCATAGATCTCTAGTTACACTGGAGTAGACACTCTTTGGGGCTTGTAATTACAGGGAGTTGGCAGACATACAGATTTCATCTTTGAGAGAGCAAAGGACTTTCTGCTCTCTTGCCAACTGGGATGACTAAGTTCACTGCCAAGTTGGACATACCTTCCAGAGAATTTGCAAAGCAGTGTTCAATTCTACCTTAGACTCCTTCACTCTCCAGGTTTCTGAAAATGAACTAATAAAATATTTGTCATGGCACCTGCAGCAGTGAGGTATCTCGGAGAAAAAAGCCAAGTCCTGCCTCCCAACCAGAGGAAGGCAGAGATGAGAAAAAACAATAGCTCAGAGTTGCATAGGAGGGAAACAGGAAAAGTTTTGTAATGATTTGGGCACAAATGATGGCACAAGGACAGCTGGTATTCCTGGGTGCTGCCCTGACTATGAGCACAAGTTTTCTCTCTTAAACAATTCTAGTGGTGGGGATTAAGCACTGATACACAGAAGCAGAGGACAAACATGTTTTCTTGGGCACTCTGCTGAAGGCAAGCTGCCCATGCTGACAGGGGGACACCTGTATAGTCCACCCATGTTATAATGACATCTGGAAAGTCAGACCTGCCTCCCATTGCTCTCTTCAGATTATCACTGCACATTTTCCTTCTGATTTGTAGTACTGAAATCAACATCAAGTCTGGCCTTGGTGATCTATGTTGACTGCCAAGGTGGCAGATGATCAGATATCTGATATTTAGTTAGACATCTCCACATAAAATATGTAAAACCTGTGGGCAAAAGAGCAGTTCTAGTACTTTTTGGCCAAAATGTGCTCTTAGTTACACCAGAGGAATGCAACTAAAGTCAATATGATTTACAGGAATTAAGGACAGCACATGGTTTGTTTTTTCTTTGAGATGACATTTAGATTCTAGTTGCAGCTAGTAGGGCTGGCCACAGACAAATCTCAAAGAAAAGTAACAGTACTGTTTATTTTTCTTCCTTAACTCCAATGTCAGTCCCAGTCTAACAAAGCACCCTATAATATTTGCTTAGGCACTGAATTTGTTAGCCTAACTTATTTTTACTGTTTATCCCATATTTCTGTAAAAATAAAAATAATAAAAAAAGTCAATGCCAAATGTTCTCAAACAGTCTTTTTCACATTCATAGTGTACACTAGGAAGAGCTTGCAAGTATAGCTATGCTGGAATTTTTATATCAATAAACCCCTGAGGGGTGGTGCAACTCCTGGCAGCACACCGGTTCCAAGGATGAAATAACACATCCTGGCAACCCAAGAAGTTTTTGCCAAGATAGCTGCAAGACATTTTTTTTTTTTTTTTTGCTGAGACAGAATACCAGTAAAAATTTATCCTGAGAAACCAAGCAGGGAGTTCACGTTAGTCAGCTGCTTGGGACCCTCACCTGGTATGCTGGAGATAAAGACATGCACCCCTGCATTGCTCAAATCAGCTGCATCAGAGTCCTTCTTCTAGCAAAACATTTCCTCAGCCCTGGGCCTGTTGTCTGCCAAAAGATACCTCCACCCTTCTGTGCCAATCTGTCATAGATGCTCCAGGACAGTTTGATGAACTGGCGATTAGGACGGGAGGTGGGAGAGTTGGCCATTAGCCAGGCAACATAGGAGCTTGAAGAGGGGTCTCCTGTACCTTCTGAGAGCTCAAGCACCAGCTTTTTGGCTAGCCTCAGGGGCAAAGCTTTGTTTGTTTTTCAGCAGAAGGACTTGTTGGGTCCCAAGAAATCTTTGCTGACAAGGATTTTGTTGCAGTGGATGTGCCTCTAGGAAGAGCATAGCCTTTTAGAAGTTTCTGTTTTCTGACGCAAACATGCATAATTGTATTTCCCTGAAGAATTTCTGATCAGCTCTTGTGAGCTCAGGAAAGGCCATATGACCTAAGGGTTACAAGGTGCCAGTTACAGATAGAGTTTCACATTCTTTCTTAGAAAAATAGTTATGAAACTACTGGATTTTCTTTCCCTGCTTTTTTCTGTATCTCTTCCAATACAAAATACTTTGTTCTCCCTGTGGAAACCGATCATTTACTAAATATTTAGTGTAATTCATATCTCTGTCTCTCAAGTGGGCCAGTGTTTACATTTCAAAAGCAAGAATCTTTCTTCTCATGCCATAGTCACTCCATAGAAATAAATACAAACTGCAGAACCTGCATAAGTCTTTGCTGAGGCACAAAATTTTAAACACCTTATGGTTTAATGTTTATGGAGTCTGTCAGAGATTTAAAACCACAATGAGAAAGAAAGGTATTCTTCAGCTCTGAGAAACGAACTTTTGGTCTAACGTCAGCCCTACACTCAAAAAGCCTTGGCAGGTTGTTTGTCTAAGCAGACAGGTCCTTATTCAATTGTTCATGATGTCTTTCCACTGAGTTCTTGCTCTAAATTTGTCTCTTTGCCACCCTCTTTATACTGTACCTCGGTGTGCCTCTGAGACATGCAGAGCCAGCAACTTGCCACAAACTCAGCCTAAGGGGAAATGCTAGCAGCAAAGACGAGCCTGCCAAAACCCATAAAACTTGCTGCTTTTTGCCTCACGTTAAAACAAAAAAATAATATTGTCTTTTCTCTAAAGTGGTAAATCAACACATGCCCAAATGAGTTCTTGACATTACACTACAGGATTTTTTAAGTGTTTGAAGAAACCCTGGCTCTTATCAACATGTTCTCTGAAAAGTATGATTGTTAATTAGTTTATTAGTCATCAAAAAAAAAAAAAAAAAAAAAAAAAAGCTGGTGGCATGAGATGCAACCAGTGGCTGTTTGTAAGGCAATGGGAAGTCTATGAAAATCACAGCCTCTGAAATACTGAATAAATCCAAAAGGAAAGAACCGAATAAAAGCAGAAAGGTAGTCACATGCACCTCTCTGATAAAGTGCTGTTTCACTGCTTCCACTGTGTCTACGAGAATGTACCTGTACCCATCAACTAGGCAATACCACCTAATGAAAATCATAAACACAAAGAGAAATGGGTATTTTCCCCAAACTGCAGCATTTTTTTCTTGATTAAGCTTGCATTATTTGTCAATTTTTTCCTCTTTCTGAAGGGAGCTTTGTAAGAAAAGATGACTCTCAATAGATTAAAAGCCACTGCTATCCACTAAAAAGCATAATTTGGCTAGGTCAAGCACAGCAACTTTTGCACAGGTCACAGCATGCTTATGATGCTGCTTTCCCACCAGAAGCAACTGCTCCTCTGCCTACCCTCAGAAGCACTTGAAAACTGTCTGAGGGCATCTGCTGCAGACCTGCACCCCCATCAGGCCTGCTGGGCAGCTGTTCCTGCTCTCTCTCAGCTGCAGGATCCTCCCCACCCTCTTGTTCACATTTCCAGTGTTTCACCCCTGAAGATGAGGCTGTTGTTTGCAGTCATGAGTTATGTTCTCCCACCTAGCACAGAAGATTTGTTCTGGCTTTCTTTAGACAATCATTGAGGGTAGAAAGGAGAAAATACTTTTCTTCCTTATGGGCCCCTTATAAAGTGAGGTAGGAAGGAAGGAGACAAGGGGTGAGAAACAACTCTTCTATGCCTGATTGCTTTCTACTTCCTAATTTCTTAAAAGGCATTAATCTCTGTGCAAGGTGCCACAGTAACTGCCCTGGAGACAGAAGCCCTCTGTTCATGTATGAGGCAGGAACAGTGCAAGAAGGGACAAGGGGGGCTGCCTGGCACATGCAGGCAGCTTCACCTCGATCCTGTCCTGGGTTGATCTCTGTTGGTGGTGACAGTGTGGCTCTGGCAGTGGGCCCATTTAAGCTTTGGCATCTGGGCTGAGATTGCTCGGTGTGGTGAAGGATTTGCAAACGCCTCTTGCCCACAGGCAGCTGGCTTGGAACGATGGAGCTCACTTTACACAGGGCTGAGGAAGAGGCATAAGAACATAATGGGGTTTGGGTTTGCAAATCTGAAATAGCAAGCTGGTACGCAATACAAATGTCAATGCTGGGGACTGGAAATAGGAAATATTCATGCACTTCACCTAGCTTTTATTTCACATTTAGGACTGCATGACATTTCCACTGCTAAAATACCACACATTTCCATTTAGCTCCATAACAGACCTCTTCCTATTCTGAGAAGCAGTGCATATGGGATGCTGAAGTAGCGCAGCTGCCCAGGATCTTCCTAATAAGACTTCCTACGTCTTTGCATTCAAACTGTTTGCTCCTTCATTTATTTGCAAGTATAAAGAACTTCCTCTGGAGGATGATGTGCAATAAAGCAAACAGGTAGTGATAGCAAAATAAGTTTGGTCAAGGAAATGAAACAACAATAAGATGAAATAAGTACATTCTACTTGTGTGCCAAATGATTTCAAAGCTATTTTATGACTTAGATGTTCTGGTATTATTCTGTGTTCCCATTTTCTACTGCATCTCCTGTATCACTTCAGCTACTCTGCTGGCTCTCAGAAAAGCATTTTACAGCCAGTCTTTAACTTCATGTAACAGCTGTTTTCCTGTATGATTTTCATGGTTGGTGTAAATCTAGTTACAAGCATTGGGGATGAATTTATCCCTCCCCAGACACAGCTCCTCCTGCTGACATTCTCCACGCTATGGTTCATTTCCAAGGCTTCAAGAATCATGCAGAATCCCATGGTTGTTTCCAGACAACCAGGAAGCAGACTGAGTTTGTCAGCAACATTTCCAAAAGGCTATCTTTTTTCCTTTCTTCCCTGTATCGGTGTTCATATCCTTCTTGCCAATCCCAGGTGTTCCTTTAACTCAGGAGCTAGACAGTTTTTCAGGGTTTGGTCTTGATCCCAACCACACCATCCCAGGTTCTACACTTGGACGAAAGAGGAGTGCCTCTGGCCACAGAGCTGTGGTGATCCAGGAGGATGATTTAATTCAAGGTGACTCAGCAGCAATGCCTCTCAGTGCATTGCAACAAGCAGACTTCTGAGAAGTCTAAAGAGTATGCTGGTGTTGGGTGATGGGGAGGGCATAGCAGAACTGTGTTCCAGGCAGGTGGGAAAGGTACTAGTGTTGCTTTCATCCAACAAGACACAGAACAGGGATTTTTTGTTGCTGTTGTTGCTGCAGTGAAGGATTAAGTCCTCTTCCACATACTGACTGCTCACTAAAGTGTGATAAAACTACACATTGAGCTCTAATCATGAAAAATGCAACATGCTGAAACTAGAAAGTCTAACTGAAGAATGATGTATTTCAGAACTATCTGTTTCTCCCAAGGACAACCAGCCATACACAGGCCGGTTCCTCCACAATTTTGACTTGACTTCTACAGTCTGTTCCTTTTCTAAAAGGCAAGTTTGATGATTTTATTTTTAATGATCAAATAATGCGTGGGCCTCGGTATTTTGGGATGAGGGTTTGGCTCACCCATGTGGCTCTCAAAAAACAAGATTTCAGCCCCTGGTTCCCACAAATACTTTTAAAAATTCCACCCAACATTTCAGAGCAAAGCTTAGTCATCAGCTGCTTGCTCATAGCTCTGCTAAAGAAGTTTACAAAGACCATTTTCTGCTTTAAAAAGAATGAATATTTTTTTATTTTTGTTTAAGAAGTCCCACAAACTCCTGCTTATGTCTTGGACTCATCTTTCTTACTACTCACAGCAAACACAAAGAAGTAAGACAGCAGAGGATTTTATTATTCCTTTAAAGTAAACATATGGTATATATGGAATATCACCCATATGTAGTTTAATGATATGACAAGCACAGTGGGGTTGGAGCCTTGGGTCACTGTTTGCTGGTTTTTCAATCTTATTCATATTCATATTCAAGCCATGGGAGACTTGCCATTGATGTCAGTTGGTTTTGATTTAGTACCTTTATTTATAAGAAGCTAAGTGCTAATGCTTTCCAAGTAAAACAAGCAAACAAACAAACAAACCCCCAAAAAACCTTCTATTTTGTTCTTATTTGCTACAGTCCCAAGCAATCTCTGTCCCTGACCAGGACGTCATGCTGCTTTCTTATGTAGAAAACTAGGAGAGAAAGGTAGGCCTTAGTCACACAGCACAGAAATAACTGTTCTGTGCTTGTTTGCATGTCTGTAAGTGCCTGTGTAACTCTAAGTATGACAATAACTGTTTGCTTGACTCTTAATATTATTTCCCATTATTTTTCTAAACTTTATAAATTAATCAACTGTTTGGTATACGTCAAGCAAGGCTGCAGAACGCATTTGCTGCTTGAGAAACAGCAACCTTGAAAAGCAGGTGAGAGTACAGGGTCTGCTCAGTAATTCTTTGAAGAAGAGACCAGGAATCCATAAGAGAAAAAAAAGATCTTTCTAAGAATTGCATTATCCTCTGTCAAACAATACCCGACCCTACTATGAGAAGCAGATTCATGAACACTTACATAACTCAGCTAGCTAACACAGCTTGTATCTAGCGGTCTATCCCTGTCGTTACGGTACTGCATTGAAACCTAAGAGGATTTACTTGCTGTAGCCTTGACAGTTAAGAGTCAGATAATTCTTCCTTTCTCACAGAATTTCCAAGGTCCTTATTGGAACAATCCTGTTGAATTCAATACAGGATTTTAAAGAAGCCTGCACAAGCAGAGAGATAATTCCCTTTTGCTCATAGTCCTCCCCCAGCTATAACAAGGAAAAGCATTTCATTCCCCTTTTATATCCCTTCTCTAGTCAGACTGGAAGTTCTTGGAGGCAGGTAGGTTTCTTGCCACCATGCTGGTGTCTGGAAACTGCTTGTTATAAGCACTCTGTCTTTTGCATTATAAAACACTATTTTCAGTTGCTTAAACCTTGCCAGTTTTTTATCATTTTGTCTCACATTTTCCTTTAAAAATATTTTCTTTAGGTTGAATGGGATAGGTGGCAAAGAAAAGGAAGAAAAAATTTTAAGCAGCATGGTCAACTCTCTTTTGAGGAAAATTGCTGGGGAAATGACAGTAGACAAAATAATAGTGTATATTTTGGCAAGGTGTTTATATTTAAAAACATATTGCCACCAGTTTCTGGACTCTTGACTTCCCTTTTTGCAGAGGTTTGGCCTTTTGGCTATTGCCAACTCTCCGGAAACCCACTCAAATTTGGTCAAATTATAAACTCTCAAAAACCTGTAGCTTGTTTTCATTAGATATATTTCTTATCTCTTTTGAGCGTGTGTTTTTTTTTGTTTGTTTGTTTGTGTTGTTTGTTTGTTTGTTTTTCCTATGATGTCAAATCAAAACTGCTGTGACATTTAGTAGGTCCTGACAAATAAACCAAGAGCAAAGAGCCTGTGAATTGCCTTTGCCCAGCTACATGCAGGCAGTGCGCAGGAGGATGCTGATCTCAAGGCAAAAGGGCTATGGGGCCAGGAAAATACCAAGAGTGTGGCAGAAGGGAAAGCAGGCATGGTGCTGTAGGTTTGCTTCGTGATGAAGGGAACCTGGACCCTAACTCCAAGACAGACTGGAACAGAATGGCAGATATGGAATAGGACTGAGAAGATGATGCTGGAGAGGTGAGACCGACTGCATTGACAAGGCAATGGGAATGAGTGGTTTGAGGAGGGGAAAATGGGACTAGGTACAGGCGGAGAATAACGTTGAGGTATGACAGGGGCTGGAGTCATCATGGTCACAAGAAAAAAATGCTCCTTCTGGTTCTGACAGAGATATCAACATTGCCAAGCTGCATCATCTCCCAGCTGAGTGGAAAGGGCTGTGAAGCCCATGCTGGAAAAAGTGTAATCTGCTGCCTATGGCAGCAAATGTCAATCTGCTATCTCTGTGTGAGCTGCTGCTAGTCTGAGACTGATGGAGATCTGTGTGGTGCAGTGAAGGGTCTCAAACATGCAATATCATAGCTTTCTTTTCTTTTTCCTACTTAAAAAGCCCAGGAGATATTACAGGCCACTCACACAAATGCATGCACATACTTCGTGTTAATAACTGAGTTGTTTAAAACCAAACTTTTCAAAAAGGGGGTGTTCCAATTTCTGGTGACTGGGTGCTCAGTTGAGCTCTGCAGAAGCTGTCACTAGTTCATTTGCTACATTCCTTGAACGTCATGACACCTGGAAAAGTCAGTAGTAGGTGTCTAGGGCATCCAAGTCTGTAATTCCTATCTACTTCTGTCCGCCTTGGTTCGCCATGCATGCAGCTTCTGTTCAGAAGAGCACGCTCCATGCTGAGACTCGGCTGGGGCCATGTGTGACTGCCTGGGTGTGACAAGCCTGCAAGGTCAGATCTAGACACTTGGGAAAATTGTCACTCTTGTGCTGGGAGCATGCCACTTTGCAGCCCCCCTAAAACCCTTTCATGCTCAGGTCCCCTTCCACGAATGCGCACACCGTAAGAATAAAGCAAGCCCTCATAGCTGCAGACTCCCTGGTAGCACTGCTGAACCGTGGGGATCTCTGCAAGCTGCCAGTGTGCCCCGGGTGTCAGGGGAGGTGCAGGGGACTCCTCCATTAACAAAATCGCAGTAAAAGGGTTTCTTTCAGGCAGGCAGGGGGAGGAGATCCTCTGGCCGTTCACAGTAAGGAAATAATAAAATACCTTTATTTGACTCTTAAAAGATAAGCGAGAAAAGCTCAAAACCGTCGGGAGGAAGATTTCACCTGGTATTTTCTGCACGCGTAGCAGCAGCCCCGCAGGGACCTGTATCTCCCCGGTGTACTCCTCTCCGGGCCCGCTCCCCGCCGTGCCAGAGGGCCTGACATCCCGCAGCGACTCTCGGCCGCCGCCCCTTGACCCGCAGGGCGCTGCTGCCCGGTTTTTGCCCTTGCCAGAAATGTATTTGCCTGGGCCCTTGCTTGTGGGGGCATGAGGTGTTCGGGGGAGG